>JAGKTI010000377.1:44058-54406 GCA_018397915.1 Birgus latro
TATCTATATCTATCTGTCTGCTATCTATAAGTATCTATATCTATATCTGTATCTATCTAACTATCTATATATATAAATATCTATATCTAACTATCTGTATATCTAAATTCTATCTGTATCTATATCTATACCTATATATTTATCTATATCTATATCTATCTGTTTATCTGTCTATTTAACTATCTATCTATCTATATATATATAAAAAAAAATTAAATTCAAGAAAGAAGGAACCAAAGGCCACAGGCCAGGATACTGTTCCTTTCAAGTAAAAACAAATGCAATACAAAAGAGAGCCAAATTCAAGATCTGTTCATTTCGAGATGGCTGGACACACTGCGTTTCAAAGACTGGAGATCATAGGAAGTAGGAAATACAGACAGAGGAAGAAAGTTCCAGAGTTGACCAGTTGCATAAATGAAGGACTGAGAGTAACGGTTAACGCTTGCATTAGAGAGTTGGACAGAAAAGGGATGAGAGTTTGTTGCTAGACGGGTACTACGTGCCCGTCGCAGAGGTGGAGGGATGCAGGCAGACAGTTCAGAGGAACAGTGACCGTTGAAGTAGCGATAGAAGAGAGATAAAGATGCAACAGTGCGGCGAAGAGACAAAGGTTGAAGGGAATCAGTAAGTGGAGGAGAGTTAATGAGACGAAAAGCCTTTGACTCCACCCTATTGAGAAGAGCTGCATGTGGGGAGCCTCCCCACACATGAGAGTTGTACTCCATACACGGGCGAATAAAACCCGTGTACAAGGTCAACAACTGTGCAGGGGTAAAGAAAGCTCGGAGTCGGCCCAGCACACCTAATCTCTTGGAAGCAGATTTCACAAGAGATGTAATATGTTCTTTCCAAGACAAATCCCGAGAGAATGAAATCCCAAGCATGTTCATGGATGATACAGGACATAACTGTTCATTATTAAACATTAGTGGGTAATCCTGAGCCATATATAGCCAGGCGACATAATCCAGTAAGGGGTGGCCGTTTGTCTTTGAGTTACTGAAGTTGTTTTATGGAGAAGGGCATTAATCCTCCGCCAACCCATATGTTGACGCATAGGGAACACGTATGGGTTGGTTATATTGTTACCGCTCAGTGCTGTAAATGGTTTCCTGGCTTACAGGAAACCATTAGGCTTGTCACTCAATGTAAAGTCACCTGAAAAGGAAAGAAGAGTAATGAAAAGTGACTGGAAAGATGGGAGAAATAGGAAGAGGGGAGAGCAAACACAGAAAAAGGATGATAAAGGTGAAGGAAGATGTTGGCAGCATTACATCAAGTGAGTAGAAGATGGTCACCACCACCTTCTCACAGTTTCATGCACAACATTGTTGATGTACACCTCTGACTAAAACACCTCATCCCCCTCATAATATATCTTTAGGTTAGGTTAGATAAAGTTAATTTAGATTCTAGAAGGAAAAAATTGTAGCTTACTGAGTAAGGTAAGACCACAAAAACACCAAATCAGTCAGGTTGTAGTTGAGTAACCCTGGTCTGTCAAGCTCCGCAGACCTATCACCTGCAGGCAAGCAGTTGCCACTGCAGGACTGTCCTGTGCAGTGAACTAATGTTCCTTTGTAGCAGGCAGTGCCTCACCACAGCAAGGCATAGGGAGGAGTGTGTGAAGATTTGATTCCCGGATGGACACCACATTTACGTTTCTTCACCCTGTTATATAGAGGCACCATAGTAAGCTCCACTTTGTCCCATTATTTGTCTATATAGTTACCAGCCCATGTTATTGTGTATTGTTTTTTGGGTTACTGGGAAACATGAGGGTTGTCACTCATTATAGAGTCACCTGAAGTGGAAAGAAGAATAAAAGGTGACAAGAGAGATGGGAGAAAACAGGAAGTGAGGAGGGCAAACACAGAAAGAGAATGATAGAGGTGAAGGGAAAAGTAGGCAGCATTGCACCAAGTGAGTGGATGATGGACACCCCCACCTACCACTCAGTCAGTCAGATAATAACAGCATAAAACAAATGGATCTTTTTTTTCCAAATTAATAGATGTTACATTTAATGATGGAAAAATGATGCTAGTATGATTAAGGCATCTGACGATAGGTAGATAGATAGATGTTTGTTGTTATTTTCTTCATTTTGGTTAATATGTTTTTAACATTGTCTGATTGAAATGGTGGTGGTGGGGTGTCATCTCTATGACTTTTTTCACAAATACTTTTTTTAGTACTTTGTAAATAAGAAGGGGAGGTATTCTCCAGTTTCTAGCTCTATCCTTTATCAATTGTATATTAAAAATGGGTTAGGTTAGGTTAACAAAGATGCGATAGCAGATGGAACTAGGAGCAGAAGAACCCTCTCCCCCCTTGTCTACTGAGTACTAAATGAAGCATTTGCAGTGGAAAGGTCATAGAAGAGACTTCTCTTATTTGGTCAGACAGTGAGTGTGAAATGGCAGATTTGCCACAAAGTTAAAAGTCATGTTGAAGGTCTTTTCCAGAAATGTAACCTTTAAAATAAGAAGTGATGGGCTGTTTGCTTTGCATTGTTATTTTACTGAAAGATTTCATTGCATAATAACATTGTCTTCTTTCATACAAACAATCACTTGAAATGGAAAAAAGTTATATAAATTTCTAAAATTGTGGGTAAGAATGAAAATGGTTGTTAACATAGCAAGTGGTAACATGGACTTAAAATCAATGGAAACAGTCCTAGATGAGCCATATGAGCTACTCAGAGCTGCTTTAGCAAACCAAATTGAACCTAGACCTAGCCTAATTTGTTTTATCTGTCCATCTATAGCCAGACACTATAATCCCATATAGGGTGGCTGTTTGGTTTAGTTGTTTTACAGAGAGGGGCACTAACCCTCCACCAACCCACTTATTTATACAAAGGTCAGACCTGAAGATCCAGACTGGACTTAGTATAGAAGACCCAGATTCCCAGCCTAAATTAAGTTACTGTAAGTAAAATGCTTCATTGATAAACTGCAGGCATTGTTATTCCTCATTAGTGCCCTTCAGTAACACTAGAATCATGCAGAAAATGGTAAACATATATACAAAAAACGAATTACAGTAATAAGAAGTGCTGTAACTGGATATCTGGAAAATGATCATCAACTTCACATTACTGAAGAGCATTTTGAGTTTCACTACATGGCTCTTATAGGTGGGTAGATGTTGTCAAGAGGAGTATTTTATTAGGTAGGAGTTGTTGTTGTTTCTGCTCCTTATTCCCAGTCTCTCTCACTGAATGGACCCATTGACCACAGACAAGCAACTATTGCTGTGGGGCCACCCTACAAGTACAGCACATGACTTATCCTGTATAGGGAAGTGACCCCACCCCCACTCCTGTAGTACACAGCACCTCTCCACGGTTGGACTATGGGAAATTACGGTAATACAAATTCTCAATTATGCGGCATAATTCAGCCAACCCCCACACTGTACGTTGCAGAGCACTGGATATTGCATAGTACCCCCAATCGGCTTTCCATTCACCATCGAGCCAGATAATGTGTTACTACCTGTCTCGACCCTCTCTCCGAAAAACTTTCCTACAATATTACCTATGAGTGAAAGATTAAATATAAAATACAGTATTGATACACTACATATAGTAAAATAATGCAGTACATAGTATAATCATAATTACACCATACTCACCTAGTGTTGGCATTGATGGAGGGTAGATATGGACAGATATGTCTTCATTATACAGCAGCCAAAGCACTAGGCCCAGAGCACTGAGGGGCCACGAGGTTGGTCCCAGCACTACAGCAAACGAGTGAGGCATGGGAGGCCACAGACTAAGTCACAGCACTAGGGTTTAGCCACTGCTTGGGTCACAAGAGCAAAGTGCACAGATACGTCCTCACTGTATGACATCCACGGGAAAAGCTGAGAGAGTGACAGTAGGCTTGGCGCGCCGAATGTGCCATTCCTGCAATTCATTGTAATTGGCTAGCGTGTTGTGGAGTCTGCCTGCACACTGATTGGGTCCCGTGTCTGAGCCAGAGGGCCGATTGCTAAGATTGCTTCCCATTTCTGAGCTGGATATTACCTAATTTTGCCAGATATTGTTTTAATAGATTTGAGCAAAAAGCGCCGGATGTTGCATTGGGCTTGATAATGTGACAACAGATAATTGAGAGTTTATGGTACTGTTACAGTTACCATAGTTATCCATCATTGGGTTTATAAAAATTCTCATTTTCCCTGATTTCTTTTTTAACCAGTAATGCACATTTTTTCAGTCTCTGAAGTTGTTTCCCTCAGTGTTATGTCATTACAAAATTGCTGATGGTTAAAAATTTTTCATGAACTTAACGTTCCCGTAAACCATTGTAAAATTGTTTTAATGTAAGAAGTGAGTATTTTTTGGTACTATCAAGTACCCTTCAGTCATGAACCAGGGACATTTTCTTGAAGTTATTTCACTTAATGTGGCTTCATGATTGGCAGGCGACTGTAGTGATGAGTTTTTTTTTTTTTTTTAAGTACCTGTATTAGCTTCTAACAGTTCTTTATATGGACCTGTGATTATGAAGATCAGAAGAAAAAAGTATCTTTGTTAAGTGCATATTTAGTGTCATACTAAGAGCCATGTGAAGAGAATGAAGGTAGAGAGATAGGGAGAGTGTATTATGTAAGTGAGGTGGAGAGAAAGAAAATGAGAGGGAGAACAAGGATAAGATGGAGGGATGGGGTGGAGAGGTATGTGAGTGAAAGTGGTTTGAAATTGAGTAAGGGTTGTCTAAATGGGACAAACAGAACAACATGAAAATGGTTTGTATGTGGTTGCCTTTCAGGGGTTAATGTGTCTGGCTATAGAGAGGTAAATAGATAGGTAGGTAGATCATTTTTTTTTTTCTTTGTGAATTTCTGTGGTGGAATCAGACTGTAATGTGATATTTTAAGTATCTGTGTACTCCATTCTTTTACCTAAATATGTGATTGTAAAATGTATCACACCTTGTACAATTTCAGAGAAGATGTACGGGATATGTTCTACCATGCATACAATGGGTACATGAAGTATGCATTTCCTTATGACGAGCTGCGACCACTCTCCTGTGATGGCCATGACACTTGGGGGAGGTGAAAATTTTTAATTTAATTTTGGCAAAAATTATACTGATTTGTTGTAATAGCTTCCTTATGTTGTGCCTGATAGTAGCATGTGTCAAATTTTTCTGCATTCAAATTCCAGATATGATGGGTGCTAAAAAGTTGCAGTATGACTTGGGAGTTCTAAAGATGTTTTTGTTAATTTAGTATAATTTAGTTTTGGTTGGTAAAAAGCTATCTAAAAATAGTTATTTTTTAAATGTTTTTGTGGACTTTCCAAGAACTTTGGACATGCCATATTAAAAATTGATTATGAAGACATTGTAAAATTGCCCGAAAATCACGAAAAATGATTGCCAAGTACAGTAAGGGTCATTAATCCGAATGGCAGTGGACTGAGAATCATTCGGATTATCAGATTTTTTGGATTTTTGGGTGGGACCCTTAAGACACTTAATTTCATGTTTAAACTGAAATTTCACTGAATGGATCACTTTTCATTCATTCATAATGCAATATGGCACATATTAACATTTCATATTGCACAAATTTTTTACTTAATAATGTATTACAGAAGACCTAAACTGTTAAGAGATGTTATGGGTTGTTTAACTCACCAGTAATGCGTAGTGTTGAAAACAGCAGTTGCAGGCAGGTAAATCCAATTAGAGGGAGTAAGTCCAGGGTTAATGATAATATGCACATATTGTAAAAGCACAAAAATTTGATATGTATTACTGGGGAAAATTCCTTAAACTGACAGTACAGATCCAAAAGTGGTCGGTTGTTACGAGGAGTTGCCAATCCATACATTACCTGATCCATGACCACACCACTTGGCACTTCGGCACATTTGGCACCCAGTTTGAATTTTTTTAATTTTGATTTTTTTACTGTTGGAGCTTTTGTAAGCCTTCTTCAAAAATTCAGATTATCAGTGTTCATATTAATGGACTTTTACTGTACTTGCTATTATATATTACAGTATATATATTATATATTTATATATATTATATACCAGTATTATCTTATATATTATCTGTTATATATGCATTTTCAGGAACTCTTAAACACAGAGAATGAAAGTGATGTGAGGATAAGTGGCTGGGGAATGGCTGGGAGAAGGAGGGAGGTGAGGTGGGAGGAAGAAATCAGTAGGATGGAAGTAGTGGAAGCAGTGAAGAAATTCAAAATGGGGAAAGTCCCATGAATTAATGGAGTGTGTGGCAAAAGGCTGAAGCATGGAGGAGAGATAGTAGTAGAATGGATATGGAAGATGTGCAGATTGGCCTGGTAGGAAGATGGAGTTCCAGAGGATTGGAAGTCAGGTATAATTATTCCTCTGTACAATGGAAAAGGGGAAAAAGAAGTGTGTGGTAATCATAGGGGCATTTGTCTTCCTAGTGTAATAATCAAAGTATATGATCGGATACTTATTGACAGAGTTAGGGAAATAACAGAGGAATTAGCTGGAGAAGAACAGGGAAGTTTTAGGAAGGGAAGAGGTTGTGTAGGTTAGATATTCATCCTTAGGTCTTTAGTGGAAAAGTTTCTAGAGAAGGGAAAGAAGTCTGAATGCCACCTTCATGGATTTGGAGAAAGCATATGACAGAGTGGCTAGACAAGGGTTGTGGAAAATATTAAGAATATATGGAGTAATTGGGAAGTTGCTGAATGCCTTGAAGAGTACATATGAGGGAGTTAAGGCTGCAGTGTGTGTGGGTAGTGAATTGAGTGAATTTTTCTTTCTGAACGTTGGATTGAAACAGGGATGTGTCATGTCTCCATGGTTGTTCAGTCTGTATATGAATGGTGTTATAAAAGAGATACAAGATAAACTTATGGATGTTGGAGTAGCCATAATGAGAGAGGGCAGCATTTGGAAACTTCATGTATTGTTGTTTGCAGATGATACTGTATTGTTTAGTGAAGATGAAGGGGAACTGCAAGGCTTGGTGAATGAGTTTGGGAGAGTGTGTAGTGCTCTTCTTGCGTGGCTGCCCTTTCCTCTTTTCCTTCCTTCCTCTTATGTCCATCTTTCCTTCTGTCTTTCATCTTCCATGTGTCTATGGGTGACTCTACACTAAGTGACAAGCCATATGGTTTCTTGTACACCAGAAAACCATTTACTACACTGAGTGGTAACCATATAACCAAACTATGGTGCCTGGTGGTTTAGTAGGTAATAAAGGCATTCCAACTGTATTGAGCCTGTTGTGGTTTATATCCAAGGGATGGTTGGGGTTTATTCCTCACATAATCCCACTTAGGGATGAATGAGGCTGGTCACTCTCATCTTCAATGTCAGGACCACCTTGCCTAGCTCCAGACTCCTACACTCCTCATGGGGCAGCACACGATTAGATGATGGATGATGTGTGTATGTATGTGTAAGAAACAGGATCTAAAGGTGAATGTAGGGAAGAATGAAGTTATGGTCTTTGAGAGAAATGTTGTCACTGAATGTACAGTAAGGGTGGATGAAGAGGAAATGGAAAATGTGAGTACATTTAAGTACTTGGGTAGTGTAATGAGTAATGATGGAAGATTGGAGGATGAAGTGCATGAAAGGGTACAACAAGGAGGAAAAGTTGCTGTTTTTTTTTAAAGCAGTAATAAGAAACAGGAAAATGAACATGGATGTAAAAAAAAATTTCTCCATGATAATATTGTGATAGCAACTCCAATGTATGGAAATGAAGCTTGGACCTTGTTGGAAGGACACAAGTCAAGAGTGAGAGCAGTGGAAATGAGTTACAGAATTTGAAAGGAGCATGTGGAGTTATATGGAGAGACAGACTGACAAATGAGGAAATGAAGGAGCATTGTGATGTGGATGTGGATGTGATTGAAAGCATTAGGAAAGATACATGTGGAGAGAATGGAGAGCAAGAGACTAAAGAGGAGAGTGTATATAAGTAAGGTGGATGTGGGGGAGAGGGAGAGGGAGGAGGAGGCTGAGGGGGATGGGATGAAGAGGTATATGAGGGAGGGGGTGTATGAGCTGGGGGGAGAGCAGTGAAATGGCAGGGGACAGGGCGATATGGAGGCAATTTGTTTGTGGCCACCCCTTACGGGATTGAGGCGTCTGGCAGCAGATAGGTAGATAGAAACATCCTCATCAGTGTGTTAAAGATTACTTGTCCATCAGTGCCACCATCCTAACCAATGGGAATTGACCTACAGTTCCTTCTAAAAAGAGAACAAGACTGGGGACATTCATGCATATGGGCAATCTTATTGGAACTGGCAGAGAGTTGTTGCCCTCTGAACTCCCAGCTCTGCAAGATGCTCTGAGATATGGGCTACTGCAAAGAGAACAGTGGTGAGGATGTGAGAAACTGCCCAGCAGCAAGTCTTGCAAAGGACATTTACCCTTCAGTACTTGAAAAGTGGGAGCAAACAAACAGTTCTTTTATAGCCCATGTTGTAAGTTCAAGAGTCACAATCTTGAACAAGATCCAAGAGAGATAGGTGCAGGCCAGAAACATATCTCTTGGAAGAGGAAAGCAAGATGTCAAAGAGGCTTTCACTGAAAAATTTGACAGGCTTTTTGACATCCTCTATTGCAAGTGTAAAATTGTTCTCTCTGAATTTGGCTGCCCCTCAGATGCTGGTTGCAAAAAAGAAGCTCACATTAACTGTACATGCCCTATAGAGATGAAGACCCCTGTGAAGGAACTTGCTTTCATTAAAGGTCAGAGAGACAAGACTAGTTCTATTGGATGACATCAGATTAGCTTGCCAGAACTGCCTGAGCACAACAGACAAGTCAAAAAGCAGAAGCGGCAAGAAGACAAGAGAAGAATGCTTGCTTAATGTAAGCATACAAATGAGTAGGATGTTTCAGTACCGTCAAATGAAATAATTTTCCCTGATGCTGAAAATGAAGAACAAATAGCTGATCCTGAAGATGGAAAGGATGGAAGTTATGAAATGACATTAGAAATACCAAGTACATCTTCCACCTCCAATAAAAAGCCAGAGTACAACACATTAGAAATACCAAATACTGCTATGTAGAAAATCAGATATGGTGTTGGCGTGCGTGCCACAGCTGCCTTCACCACTGCTGCCTTTATGGATGCTGGCTTGATTACGGAAGAAGTCAAGAGACTTGTAGTTGATCACAATAAGGTCAAGAGGGTCCAAGAAAAAGTTATGAAATCCCTGGATCGAGAATTTGATGATCTTTGTAAGGGTGAAATAGATTGCATCTTCTTTGATGGCTGTCAAGATAAACTAAAGCTATGCTGAAAGCAGACAGTTCATATCATCGTTTCCCCATCATCATCAGTGAAGGGCATTATTCTGTGTGCAGTGAGCCAGATGGAAGATATCTCTGCTACTTCACTCCTGAGAAAGGCTCAAAGAGATAAAACCTCCTGAAGTTATTGCTGATAATCTTGTAGATTTCATGAAGCAGGAGAGAGTTGATAAAAGCCTGTTGGCCATTGGAGGCATTTCTACAAATGTTAACACTGGATGGAAGAGTGTTTTCCATGCACTGGGAGTTCAAACTGTGCTGCAAGCTGATCTACAGTCAACCCTCGAATCAACGGACTAATGGGGGGAACGAGTGTCCGCTGCTTGAAAAAGTCCACTGCTTGAAAATGAAGGGAAAAATAGCCTAAAACTAAAAAAATAGCAAAAGAAATATGATGATATCGAAGAAGAGTTGCAGCGATGCTATCGCTGACTAGTTTACCTCACAATATCCCATTTTTTATGGACCCATTATACTATAATACGACATGCTTCATGGTGTACTGTGCAGTACAGTACAGTACTGTGTTACAGTAATTTTTTATGTTCAACTACAGTATCACTTATTTTTGTACCTGTAAAGAGAAATACTATATGTAGTTAGAAATGAAAAAAGATGTACACACATGATCACTAATTTCTGCCCAGGGGCGCCCCTTTCCTACCCCTGAATACCCAAGGAAGAGGAGAGGGGGGGACGAAACGCGCTCCACCTGCCTCTACCCCAGTTCCCAACCCTCCCCCATACCCCTACCATCCCCCACCCCACCCATCATTCTTAACTGGCAGTTGCATCTCAAGCTGATTTCATGCTTAATGCTCTTGGTCCCACTGCTAATACAAACACAGAACACTAGGATATGTTAAAAGTACAGTATATGATATAACTATCAACATGCTGCTGCAGGAATTTAATGCATTATGATGTTGACAGTAAAACAAAAATGTTAACAACGGCCACCCCAGGCCTCATGTGTTGGGTGCACTGCTTTGGACACACACACACACACACACACACACACACACACAA
>JAGKTI010000377.1:58704-87239 GCA_018397915.1 Birgus latro
TTTTTTGCCGACGTCATTCTTTTTCGCGTTAAGTGAAGTAGGGTCAATACTACCCTCCCCTGTGATGCGAAATGAGCTGACGCTTTTTCAACGGGAGCTGGCAACCCTGCTTGATAGGTTTGGCACCACAGGAGCAGGCTCAGTAATGTTTGGGCAGCCACAGGAGGAGGATTGTCTCTGTGTGTGATGCACCACGAGGGCATGTTTTGACTCAAATAACACAGTTATTTGGTTACCTACCACATTCTCATCATGCCTAAAGTAACCACAAGCAAGGACAAACGTGTGGAAGTGATTACTTTATACAAAGCTGGCCACAAACTCCCATTTATTGCAAATCAGATGGTGTTAGACTGAGGACAGTGCAGAGACTGGTGAAGCGGTTCAAGGACAGTGGGGAGGCCATTCCTCCCACTCCACTTCCCAAGCCTGGGAGACCTCGTAAGACAACCTTCAGGACCCGTCAGCTGATCTCAAGGCAAGTTAGCAAGGATCCAAGGCTAACAGCACGGGATTTAAAAGAAAAGAACCCACAGTTGCTGGCAGATGTGTCTGTCAGAAGTGTGCAGCAGCTGTTGCATGACGATCTGGGCTACAGGAGTTTTTGTGCTCGTAAAAAACCACTGCTAACTGCACTTCAGAAGAAAAAGAGAGTAAATTTTTGTAAGAAATATCTTGCCTGGAGTGAGGAGCAATGGAAAACTGTGCTTTGGAGTGATGAGTCAACATTTACTGTCACTGGTACCCCTTCATCACAAGTGTACCGCAAACGAGGCAGTGACCCCCTGGATCCTAAGTACACTTCCAAGTTTGTTAAATACCCAGCCTCACTCATGGCTTGGGGCTGCTTTACATATTATGGTGTTGGTGAGTTGGTAATTCTACTTGCAAATGAAAAAGTGAACCAGAACAATTATTTGGAGCTCTTATGTGATGTTTTAAGTGACTCTTTTGATAAAACCAAGGCAAGAATATTTATGCAAGATTCTGCCCCTGCACATGTTGCAAAGTCAGTGAAACAGTGGCTAACAGACTGTGAGGTTCCCTTTATTCGAGATTGGCCCGGAAACAGCCCAGATATCAATCCCATTGAGAATTTATGGGCACACATGAAGCAGCAGCTGCGTAGTATGGACACATCATCTTTTCCTAAACTTGAGGCTGCAGTCAAGCAGCTATGGAGCAGTTTTAGTCCGTCTGTTCTGCAAAACTACGCCATCAGTCTCCCCAGGCGCCTTAAGAAGATAATAAAGGTGAAGGGGAATGCCAGTAAATACTAAATTCAATGGTGAGTGTTAATTTATTTGTTTCTCCTTGCTACCCACAAGAATGTTTTCTTTTTTTAAGATGGCGTCAACACTTTCCGCGCCTACTGTATATATCTATCTATCTATTGCCAGACGCCTTAATCCTGTACGGGGTGGCCACAAACAAATTTTCTCCATGTCGCTCTGTCCCCTGCCATTTCACTGCCTTGCTCCCAGCTCACACCCCCCTCCCTCATATACCTCTCCACTCCATCCCTCCATCTCATCCTCGGCCTCCCCCTCCACCTCACTCACATACACTCTCCTCATCAGTCTCTCACTCTCCATCCTCTCCACATGCCCAAACCACCTTCGTGTGTTTCTCCTAACGCTGCCTATCACATCCACATCCACACCACTACGCTCCTTCACTTCCTCATTTGTCAGTCTGTCTCTCCATGTGACTCCACATGCTCCTCTCAAATAACTCATTTCCACTGCTCTCACTCTTGACTTTTGTCCCTCCAACAGGGTCCAAGCTACACTTCCATTATTTTAGAGTTGGCATCACAATACTGTCGTGTAGCAGCTTTTTCACTTCCATGCTCACTTCCCTGTTTCTTATCACTGCTTTCAAGGAACCAGCAACCTTTCTTCCCTGCTGCATCCTTTCAAGCACTGCACCCTCCAAACTTCCATCCTTACTCATCACACTTTCCAAGTACTTAAATGCACTCACATTCTCCATATCCTTCCCATCCAGTCTCACTGTACATTCACTGACCTCACTTCTCTTGAAGACCATCACTTTACTCTTCCCTACATTCACCTTTAGATTTCGTTTCTTACACACTCTCCCAAACTCATCTACCAAGCTTTGCACCTCCCCTTCGTGTATGGTATGTAGGAGGACTGCTGGGCCTTGATAGCAGGCTGTAAAGCCTATGCCCAGAGTTGGACACAAAGGAAAAAAAAAACGCAACAACACAGTATCATTTGCAAACAATAATTCAGGGAGTTTCCAAACACTGCCCTCTCTCACTAGGTCCACTCCAACATCCACTGCCCGACCTTGTATCTCTTTTATAACCCCATCCATATACAGATTGAACATCCATGGAGACATGACACATCCTTGTTTCAATCCAACCTTCAAATGGAAAAATTCACTCAGTTCACTCTCCAAACGCACTGTAGACTTAGCACCCTCATACATACTCTTCACGGCCTTCAACAACTTCCCATCTACTCCATATATTCTTAATATTTTCCATAATCCTTGTCTATCCACCCTGTCATATGCTCTCTCCAAATCCATGAAGGCTGCATACAACTTCTTTCCATTCTCTAGAAACTTTTCCACTAAAGATCTAAGAATGAATATCTGGTCCACACAACCTGTTCCCTTCCTAAAACCTCCCTGTTCTTCTCCAACCTCCCTGTTCTTCTCCAACTAATTCCTCTGTTATATCCCTAACTCTGTCAATAAGTATCCTACCATATACTTTTCCTATTACACTAAGAAGGCAAATGCCCCTATGATTACCACACACTTCCTTTTCCCCTTTTCCTTTGTACAGGGGAAAAATTATACCTGACTTTCAATCCTCCAGGACTCTACCTTCCTCCCAGGCCAATCTGCACACCTTCCACATCCATTCTATTACTATCTCTTCCCCATGCCTCACCATTTCACCACACACTCCATCAGTTCCTGGAGTTTTCCCTATTTTGAATTTCTTCACTGCTTCCACCACTTCCATCCTACTGATTTCTTCCTCTCTTCCCACAACCCTCCTTCTCCCAGCTATTCCCCAGCCACTTATACTTGCATTACTTTCATTCTCTGTGTTCAACAGTTCATTAAAGTATTCTCTCCATGTGTTCACTTTTTCTCCCTTCTCCACTAGTAATCTACCATTTTTATCTTTCACACCCCAATTAACTTCTTTAGCACCCTGTCTAACTCTCATTACCTCTTTCCAGAACATTTTCTTAAATTCCCTCCACTATACACTCAAATTCCTTCCATATTCCTCATCCACTCTCTTCTTACTCATCTTTTCACCTCTTTCCTCCTCTCTACATATACAGTAACTCTCTCTTCCGTCTCTCAGCTTCTTCGACGCCCCTGTTCCTCATCCACTCATTATTTGCTTTCTTCTTTTGTGTAACAGCCTCTCTCACCTCTTCAGTCCACCATGCTGCCCCCTTAACCCCCTTTCATCTTCTCTTCACCCCACACACCACCTCACATGGTGCTCAGATTTCTTCTGTGAATATCTTGCACACACCTGCCACGTCCCCCATCTGCTCCAATCTGTATTTACCCAATCGCTCCTCCACTTCCCTTTTATATTCTGCCTTTATTCCTTTTCTACCCTCCTTGTTAGAACTACTTCCTCCTCTCCTTCCCTTGTTCTCTTCATCCAATTTGTTTGGACTTTGATTCTGCCAGAAAGTCCACTCCCCCAACCTCTATATACTCTTGCATCCATTACACACCTCATCTTTTCATCCACACACACATAATCAATCATTGCCTTTCGTTCATTCAGTTCACCATCCACCCTTCTCGTCACTTGCCACGTATACCTATGGATCATTTTGTGCCTGAAGAGGGTATTAACTACCACCAACACCCTCCCAGCACAAATGTCCACTAAAGCACTGCCATTCTCGTCCATCTCTGCAGACACACCCCACTCACCGACCACTCCATCCACCTTCACATTCCCTACTTTTCCTTTCATATCTCCAATCAAAAACACTCTCTCATTCCTTTCAAACTTTTCCAAGCACGCTTCCACATTCTTCCAGAACTCTTCTCTCATTCTACATACACGATCTTGCATTGGCGCATACACGCGCACAATCGCCCACATTTGTAGTCCAACTTTCACTCTGACCCACACAGTCCTTGAGCCAACTGATCCATACTCTCTTATATTCTCCTTCCATCTGTTACTCACAACAATACACACTCCTTTAGCCCTTTCATTCTTACCTACTCCCGTGCATATACCCCATCCATGCTCCCATTCTCTCACACTCTTATCTCTCCATTTAGTTTCAGTTAATCTACATATATCCACTTTCGCACCATCAAGCACCTGTACAATCTCTCTTTCTTTCTCCTTGTCATTTATACCCCTTACATTCCACTTCGTCATCCATAACAAGTCCTTTGTTTGGTCCTTTGTCGTCAACTTTTGGTCAGTCCTGCTCCGAGACGTATTGTTTGTATTTTTAGTTAGTTGTTTTACATGGTGGGGCACCAACCCACCACAAACCCTTTTAGTCGCCTCATACGACAAGCAGGGATACTGGGGGAGAATTCTTGAAACCCCCCTACCCCCATGGGGTATTAAAGTACTTTACAGGGATTTTATGTATCAGGCATGAATTGCCCGCACCCTGTCCTTTCACAGGCAAATTCGATCACACAGTTTACCGTAACTGCACCACCACGAATAGAGAGCAATGAGGATCATTTACTAATAGTAATCCCTCTAATATTCGGACATCCAATACTCGGATATACTCACTATTCGGATATTCTGGGCTGCCCAACCTCCAAAATGCCAAAAAATTAGAAAAAAAATTGAAAAATTTTCGATTTTTTGGGACCGCGTCAGTTTGAATTTCCCGCCCGCGCCGATAGGGTATGTTTACACTCGTGGCGTCTGTCTGTCGGTCGCCATTACCCACTCAGTTACTGACTCATGAACACCTCCGACAATGGTGGCCATATTGATTGCTTTTGTGGTGATACCCTACCTCCTACAGTGCTTGATACTGCTCTTCACATTCTTCATCATGTGCGTGATGATGGAATTTACTGTTATGTACAGTGCAGTGAAGTGATGTGATTCCAGTTATAAAAAAAAAAAATTTTGTGTAAAGTGTTGGTGATAAGTGCTGGTGATTCTCAGTTGGAAAGGTGTGTCAGGTGCAAGGTCTTCCTGTCAGAGTCTGAGATGATAGAGTGGGTTATTACATCAGAGGGCAGCTTCTTGTTCGTAAGTACCCTAACTTCATGCCTAACCTGTTTTCATCATGCTCTAAATGTGTTAAAAGATTACCCAAAATGTTAATCACAATTTCCTGCTTGCAATTTAATTTTCCCATGCATGGTTCTTAAGTAAAACAGCTAGAAAAAAGGTGGAAGATGTGAATTTCATGTCCGGTCCTAACCTAACCTAACCTATGGTTACCATAAAGATTTTCATGCCTAACCTGTTTTCATCATGCTGTTAATGTGTTAAGAAATTACCCTAAATGTTAATCATAATTTCCTGCTTGCAGTTTAATTTTCCCATGTATGGTTCTTAAGTAAAACAGCTAGAAAAAAGGTTGAAGCAGTTAATTTCATGTCTGGTCCTAACCTAACCTAACCTAACCTATGGTTACCATAAAGATTTTCATGCCTAACCTGTTTTCATCATGCTGTNATGCTGTTAATGTGTTAAGAAATTACCCTAAATGTTAATCATAATTTCCTGCTTGCAATTTAATTTTTCCATGCATGGTTCTTAAGTAAAACAGCTAGAAAAAAGGTGGAAGATGTGAATTTCATGTCCGGTCCTAACCTAACCTAACCTATGGTTACCATAAAGATTTTCATGCCTAACCTGTTTTCATCATGCTGTACATGTGTTAAAAAATTACCAAAAATGTTAATCATAATTTCCTGCTTGCAATTTAATTTTTCCATGCATGGTTCTTAAGTAAAACAGCTAGAAAAAAGGTTGAAGCAGTTAATTTCATGTCCGGTCCTAACCTAACCTAACTTATGGTTACCATAAAGATTTTCATGCCTAACCTGTTTTCATCCTTTTTTTTTTTTTTTTTTTATGCATGGAAGAAGGAACCAAAGGCCACGGGCCTGCATACTGTTCCTTCCAAGAAAAAGCAAAAACAGTACAAAAGAGAGCCAAATTCAAGATCCGTTCAATTCGAGATGCCTGGACGCACTGCGTTTGAAAGACTGGAGATCATAGGAAGTAGGAAATACAGACAGAGGAAGACAGTTCCAGAGTTGACTAGTTGCATAAATAAAAGACTGGGAGTAACGGTTAACTCTTGCATTAGAGAGTTGGACAGAAAAGGGATGAGAGTTTGTTGCTAGACGGGTACTACGTGCCCGTCGTAGAGGTGGAGGGATGCAAGCAGACAGTTCAGAGGAACAGTGACCATTGAAGTAGCGATAGAAGAGAGATAAAGATGCAACAGTGCGGCGAAGAGACAATGGTTGAAGGGAATCAGTAAGAGGAGGAGAGTTAATGAGACGAAAAGCCTTTGACTCCACCCTATTGAGAAGAGCTGCATGTGGNATTTAATTTTTCCATGCATGGTTCTTAAGTAAAACAGCTAGAAAAAAGGTGGAAGCAGTGAATTTCATGTCCGGTCCTAACCTAACCTAACCTATGGTTACCATAAAGATTTTCATGCCTAACCTGTTTTCATCATGCTGTACATGTGTTAAAAAATTACCCTAAATGTTAATCATAATTTCCTGCTTGCTATTTAATTTTTCCATGCATGGTTCTTAAGTAAAACAGCTAGAAAAAAGGTTGAAGCAGTGAATTTCATGTCTGGTCCTAACCTAACCTAACCTAACATTGTGTTAATCATAATATCCTGCTTTTAATTTAATTCTTTCATGCATGGTTATTAAGTGCACCAGCTATGAAAAAGGTTGAAGCAGTGAATTTCATGTCCGGTCATAACCTAACCTAACCTGACCAAACCTAACCTAACCTAACCATTTTTCCGGTAGCAATTAACATCATTTACTGTATTTGATGCTTTGTATCCAATAATTTAGTGCATAAAATGTGAGAAAAGATGATTTCCATGTCCGATACTTTCTTATACTATGCTGGCAAGTTCTGAGCTCCTATGACTCATTCACCTGTAAATCATCATTTTTTGGTTAAGATTCAATAAATTCATGCTATGTGTGCATTATGTGAAAAGGGACCTAAATAAGTTCTATATATGTCCACTAGGGAGGTAGGAAGGCAGTTTTCTGATTTAGGTTAGGTTAGGTTAGGGTCATGAAAAACCAGTGCTGGAGCTTCAGGACCAATATCCGGACAAAACCAATATTCGGACATGCCTTTGGCTCTATTACAATGGATATTGGAGGGATTACTGTATCTCATGACACTCCCTGTACCAGTAACACAGTGGTTGACTCATCTGTCTCTTTTAACCATCTTAAATAGCCTGAATAAAATTTTGTAACATGCAGAGAAGAAATGAGGAATGACAAAACGATGCACAATTTTGTTGCCGCATGAATTCATGAAAGTCTTTGTCCATGTCATAGGTGCGAAGGAAGGGGTGAATGCATTAACATTACCTGAGACGTGTTGTGAGAATGGTTATAACATAAGATTCAGCATTGTTTTCCGTGTTGGGGGATAATTTGTGTTATCTCTGCTTATTTAATATAACAAATGCTTCACTAAAACAAAAAAGTGGTACAGAGATTGGCAATTTCCTTGTGTACCCATCAGCCATAAAGGTGTGCCAGGATATACCATTCTCTGTGACTGCTAAGGATGATGATAATTTACTTGGTGTATATACCAATGAGAACTCTACAGATTCTGCTATGACGTCTTCAACTGATCTCCCCTTGCAAGTAGATCCAGGTGACTTCCCTCAGTACAGTATAAAGAACAATTAATGAATCTTTTGCAGAACAGAGATATTGTGGCCTTACCTGGTAAACCTATGGGCAAGACTGGTATGATTAAGCAATAATAATGAATTGATTCCCGGTACTCAACCAATTGATGTCCCAGCATACAGATTACCCCATGGCTTACGAAAAGAAACTGACGAGATAGTCCAGGATATGCTAAATCAGGACGTCATTGAACACTCTGTTGGTCCGTGGAATAGTCTGCTTTTCCTAGTCCCTAAGAAAGAAGGTGAATTTAGATCCGTAGTTGACTATTGCAGAGTAAACTGTCACTGTACTCAGTTGATCCCCATTACCTGTCTTAACAGATTTACTAGAATCACTTGGTGAGAATAATGTTGTTTTCACCTCGCTTGACTTACGTAGTGGCTACTGGCAAGCAGAAATGGAAGAGTCATCTCGCTTCATAACTGAATTCAGTACCATTTCTGGCCACTATAATTTCAAAATACTTTCCTTTGGTCTTTGAAATGCTCCATCAGTATTTATGAAGCTTATCCATTCTGTATTCAGTAGTTTGATCATTCATTCTCTTTTTGCTTATCTAGATGACATCATTGTAGTGATTAAGTCAGTCCTTGAACATTTTGCCAAGGAACAGCAAGTTTTTTGATCATCAATCAGCAGGTATAAAAGTTCAGTAAATGCAACTTTCTACTTGAGAGAATTAAATTTCATGGACATTTGGTTGACACTGAAGGAATTCATACCTCAGACAAGAAAGTTAATACAATTCCAAACTTCCCAGAACCTACCAGTACTGATGGTGTAAAGGGTTTCCATGGACTGAGCGGCTGCTGTCGGCAATTTGTTCAAGGTTAGGCACAAATCGCCGCTCCTCTGACTAAATTACCAATACCTAAGGAATATGTACGTTTTGTTTGGAGTAATGACCAGTCTCATGCTTTTGAAGCACTGAAGACAGCACTTGTTAACAGAGCTGGGCATTTCCTTAATGACTTCCACAAACAACAAGTTTTGCAATTGTGGAAGTGTGATTTCATTTGTGGATTTGTGTTTGTGACAAATTTTATGCAAATTTGAGGTTTTGCGTTTGTTGAAGTACTTCCGCAAACGCAACCTGCCCGCAAACCAGCCTGACTTATGAGAACTTTGAGCGGTTTGTTTTTATGAAGGGCAACATGGATTTGCTCAAGATGGAATTGTCTTAGTTGTTGGAGGAGTCTGGCTGTGACTGAGGAGTGCGGACTGAGGAGGTTATTGTTGAGGAATAGAGGTGGACTGGTGTGTCAACTTGTCAAGTGTGAGCTGTGAAGTGCAATAATTTAATTCATTTTTCTACAGTAGTGAATGATTTACCTTTGTTTTGTTTTGAAAACAGTCTGATATAATAATATTTAAGATATATATTTGGTGTAGTGGAGAGAGTGGAATGAATTGCTTGTTGGAGATATGTAAGAAGGCATGAATGAGTGAAACTGTGCCAGCAGAGTGGAAAAAGGCTGTGATTGTTCTCCTGTTCAAAAATAAAGGTGAGTGAAGTGAGTGCAAGAATTATTGTGGCATAAGTTTATTGAGTGTGGTTGGGAAGGTATGTGGAAGAATTATTTTAAAGAAAGTAAGAGATATCAGAAGTACTAGTGAGTGATGAAAAGGGTGGCTTTAGAAGTGGCAAAGGATGTGTGGATCAAATATTTGCAGTGAGACAGATAGCAGAGAAGGCTTGTAAGAAGGACCTTAAGGTGTTTGTGGCATTCGTGGATCTGGAAAAAGCATACGACAGAGTGGACAGAGAAGGATTGTGGAAAGTTTTGCAAATGTATGGTGTAGATGGTAAGCTGCTAGGTGCCGTCAAGACTTTTCATGATGGCAGTGAAGCATTTGTAAGGGTTAATGAGCATCTAAGTGAATGGTTCACAATCAGTGTGGGCATGTGACAAGGTTGTGTGATGTCCCAATGGTTGTTCAATATATATATGGTTGGGGTGATGAGAGAAGTAAAAACACGAGTGATGGAGATAGGGAGGGCGTTGGTAATGAATGGTGATGGATGGAATATCTCAAATTTGTTGTATGCTGATGATGCAGTACTACTTGCAAATACCGGACAAGAACTTGGAAGGCTAGTGCAGAGTTTTGCTAATGTCTGTGAGCATTGTGCCTTGAGAGTATATTCAGAAAAGAGTAAAGTGATGGTTAATGAGAGAGAAAGTGAATCCCAGTTTGATGTTACAGTGAATGGGGAGAGACTGGAATTGGTGAGAGAGTTCAAATACCTGGGTACAGTGATAGAAATGAGAGAAAAATGTAGAAAAGAAGTGAAAAGTAAAGTGACACAAGGAAGGAAAGTAGCTGGTGCAATGAAGGCCTTGATAAGAAACAGAGGCTTGAGTGTTGCAGCTGCACGAGGCTTACATGAAGGAGTGTTGGTGCCAACTTTAACATATGGATGTGAAACTATGGTGTGGCATGAAAATGAAGTCAAGAGTAAGAGCAGTGGAGATGGGACTGCTGAGGAATGTATGTGGAGTACAGAGGGTGGATAGGATACTAAATAATGTGACTCATGAAAGATGTGGAGTGAGGAAGTCTGTGGACACCAGAATCGAAGAGAGTGTACTGAATTGGTATGGTCATGTGGAGAGAATGGATAACAATAGAATTGTGAAAAAGGTATATCTTATTGAATCTGAAGGAGGGAGGAGGAGAGGTAGGCCAAGGAGAAGGTGGAGAGATATGAGGGATGAGTGTGTGAGGACGAGAGGTTTGGAAGTCGGTGAAGCTAGGGAACTGACGAGATTAAGCTGGCTGGATGAATGTTGTGAGGAGAAGTGCATGATCAGGGATTTGGCACCCGTTTTTAACGTGGCAGTGTCTGGATTGACTCTGTTGGATACGTTTATGTGAAGCTACAGAACGTGGTGAATGTTTTTGGCGTATCCGATTGGGCAAATTTGGGCTGTCTGGACATTGCTACTCCTCACCCTGCCCTTGGGTGGGAAAGGAGGTCTTGGTGATGATAATGATGATCGTTTCATTTAGTTTTTGAAGGCTCCAACATGCTTGCATGCATCGGCCTTGGTCACCTAATGGCGGCTCTCCATGCTGCTCGATCTTTGGCAGCCTCCCTGTTCAGTCCCTTAACCCTTAAGTCACACTTAATGACCTCGTCCCATGTCTTTCTCGGTCTACCACTCCCAACTCCTCCCCCAATATTAACACTTCTCACCCTCTGTACCCAATTATCATCCCCCATCCTCTCCACATGTCCAAACCACCTCAGCCTACCTCTCCTCATCACAACACCAATACACTCCAGTCCCATCCTACCTCTCAACTCTTCCATCGTAAACCCAGTCCCCTCAGGCCTTGCACGCAGGGACGCACTGCACATCCACCTAATCATTGTCATTTCTGTACGTTTAAACCTGTGAATATCCTCTTCCTTTTCTGCCCAGGTCTCACTACCATACAGCATCTCACTCCTAACACATGCTGCATACAAAGGCCCCTTAGCACATAAGGATAGTCCCCTCAATGTCAGGAGAGGCAACAGCTTCCTGAACTTCTTCCAACCACTTCTCACTCTAGCAACCGAGCTAACTCCAGCCCCACCTCCGGCACATAACATGTCTCCCAAATAACAAAACTCCTCCACACACTCAAGAGACTCACCAGCAAGTTCAACCCTCTCACGCCTAACAATCTCCACCTGCTCTCCCCGAGACGCCGCACACATGAAATCAGCATTATCTCACAGTCTACCTCTAATACCACTACATCTCTTGTGCACCCATTTATCACAAACACTACACAAGATGGAATGACTTCCCACACCCTTGTGGCAAACTGCACATGGCCACTCTCCCTCTCCTGTGATTGTACCACCACCAACCCTAGATATCATCACTTTTGTTTTATCTGCATATACCCTTAAGCCCTTGTGCCCCATACCATCTCTCCACTTCTTAAATCTTTCCTCTGCCTCCTTTTTATTCTCTGCAATCAACACCAAATCATCAGCATACAACATCTCCCTTGGGAGTCCATCTCTGAAGTCACGTGAGAGGGCTTCAAGCACCATGATAAACAACAAGGGACTCAAAACTGACCCCTGATGCACACCAACATTCACGTAAAACTTATCACTCAAAACTCCATTTTCTCTTACCTGGGTGCGAGCACCCACGTACATGGCCATAACCACCCTAACCAGCCACTCTTCCAACCCTAGCTTTCTCATTGCCCATTTAAATGAGCACCATCCATATATGTCATCAACATAGTCCCTCTCTGTTGACCTTGTCATACCTGCTCATGATCTTCAAATTCCATTTCTTTCAGCCATTGTCATATTTTTTCATCACTTTGGTACTTGTTACTTTATACTTTACTATATCCCTGAAATGTTGGCATCATAGATCCTCATAATATGATGTATAATCTCTGTGGTTCTAGAATGGGCATTGATGCAGAGGAAGGATGGCCATGTGCTGGTCCACTTCTGAGGGTGGCCAGAGATGTAGCAAACAGGCTCCTTCCAGCTTTTGACACTCCCACAGGTAATTTTATTAGCAAAAGTATTGTAAGATTTTTCAGGTATTCTTTCATTAATTATAACTGCCATTTGACTGGCTTCACCCATATAGATTAATGTATAGTAAAGACAATAATTTGCATTCAGCACATGTGTGACAAACTTTAACAGTTGTGGTCACATCAGTCACAGGTAAATGACATTATATTCTCAGAAATATGACTGAAGACAATAATGAGCCTGTCTTTAATTACTGGTACATTTCTCTAACAAAATCATGCTGCAACACAGACTTGCAGTTGAGGACATGAAGTTGTTTTGATGTAAATCGGAGGAAGTCTGAGATACAATCTTCCTATCCCAGTTACTATATGTTACTGAAGCTACAAGGCTGCACTCAACAAGTGTTGGGGTCATCCTATACTTACTCTATACAGTACAGGGAAGGGTAGATTTTACCTGCCCACTAGCAGCCTTTTGCAGTTATCTTTTACAGTACACAGGGAATACTTGTACAGATTTTCTCTTACCTTGTCCCTAGAGATTTTAGTCAACTTAAGAAATACCTTTTTACCTGCCCAGCCATGCGCAGATGGTGCTGTCTGAATGCAGTTTATTGAACTTATTTTTCTCTAGTACCATAACTGTATTATACCTCCACCTCTGGCCTTCCTCTCACTGTGCAGGGATGCCTTATGGGACAGTCAATTTGCGTGAGGGAGTGCCAGAAGGGGAAACGCCAATCACCTGCACTGCTGGAGTTGGCACCTACGTCATTGAGTTTGGCACACTTTCCAGGCTTACTGGAGATCCAGTGTATGAGCAGGTCAGTATAGGGGACAGGGCAGTTGTATGATTTTTGTTTCTGTCAGATAAAGTATTGTACAGTTGAATCTCTACTCGCCTGACTTTTGGGACCTGGAAAAACTTCATGTAAGCCAGAATTGCATATGCTATATGGTACATATTACATTAACTTTTAGGTAAAATTCAGTTGGACCATACACTTACAAAGCTTTTCACACTCAAGGTTTATATAAAGAGAGGTGTGTGCATGTGGGGTTTAAGGAAATTGAATAATTGGCCTCTTTTACTCAGGCCCGCCCTGGCGACGCCCCCTTAACACATCCTATCCGTGAATGCACAGACAGATATAAAAAGCCGGTAGCATCCTGGGGAAAAAACTTGGCACAAACTGATACTGCACTTATATTAGCAAAGATAATACCCTGTTGAGGAACCTTCAGTAACCTGATAAGCTTAGAAACAAAACCAATCGAAATTAAGGGGGAAAAAAGCAAACATCCTATCTAATCCTCACTCCGTCATGCCTTACCATGAATATGAAGCATAATCTGAAAGACTATCTTGTCAAACTTTGCGATTAGGAAGGCATAGGCTGAGGCATTACTGAGAAGAAGCCTGATTATATAAGAATTTAAACGACAGAACCAAATGCTGTTAATTACACAGTAGCAAATCAGTGTTACTATACAGGGTGTCCCATGAGTTTTGTTATTAACTTCTGGTGATGATTATCCAGGACATTCTAAGAAAAAAAAAAAAAATCCATTAACATGTTTTTTTCAGTATACACAATTGTTCAGTATTATTATTAATAGAAAACTGTCTTTACTGTGTAAATAAAGAAAAATGTATTGGAAAACTAATGCAATATTCCATACTTACATAAGTTATTTCACACATAACATTAATGACAAAACACAGGAGACAACCTGTATATTCAGTAGCCCTTTCTGTGCAGTGAAAACAGTAGTCTAGTCTGATGAAAATACTGCACATCCACAGCAGTGACAATAAAATCTAGAGAACTATCAAATAATGCTGAAATTGACAGAAGTATTTTTATAGTGTCACGTAATGGATAATTGAAAAGGTATTGAAAGCTTAACTCTTTTTTTTCCACTAAAAATCTAATGTTCTGAAATAAAAAATTCGGCATTGGTAAAATACCTACTCTATATGATCTTCATATGAAACTGGATTGGGAATGTTGTTTCCTAGTCTTGGTAGATTTAAAGTAGTGCACGAACTTTGCTTTAGAGAGAGCTTGAAATTGTCACATGACAGGTGAAAGTTAAACCACTCCGGTGAAAAACCTATCTATCTATCTATTGCCAGATGCCACAGTCTTGTAAGGGGTGGCCATTTGACTTTATTTGTTTTACGGGGAGGGGCACTAACCCTCCACCAACCCACTTGTTGACACGTAGGGAGCACGTATGGTTTGGTTATATGGTTACCACCCAGCGTTGTAAATGGTTTCTTGGCTTACAGGAAACCATTTGGCTTGTCACTCAATGTAAAGCCATCTGTAAAGGAAAGAAAAGCAATAAGAAGTGACAGGAAAGATGGGAGAAATAGGAAGAGAGGAGGGCAGGCACAGAAAAAGAATGACAAAGGCCAAAGAAGAATTAGGCAACACTACATCAAGTGAGTGGATGATGATAAATGCATAGAGCAAATAAAGTGCCATGGTTTTATTTGCCTAACGTGTGATAGGTCTTTTCTTTTTGAGGCATCTAGCCACTTTCGTAATACCTTGTGTTGGTTTCGTGGAAGTACATGAAAAGATACAAACTTCCTTCTGTTTCTCAAATTAACTTTGCATATAGCGACAGCATAACACATAATTGCTGTAAATATAGAATATAAAGATAAACAAACTGCCTTCCCGCCATGGCAAGTGCGGTAAGGGTGCGGAGCTAGTGATGTCTTAATAGCTAGCCAATCAGGACACAGATGGGATTGCCGTATAGAGAATAATTGCTATTATTTATTCGGTGTTAATAAAAGTCTCAGGAATAAAACAAAAATTCCTCTACATTATTTATTTAAACAAAGTGTTTAGTCTACTAATAAACCTTAAAAAGTCCATAGGAAAAAAAGTCATTTTGAAAATGTTTCACTACAGAGCTCAGTGGGGGTGAAGACATCTCTCTTTATACACACCTTATTCACACCCTCTCCACCTTAAACCTTTGCATCCTATAAATATTACAACATGCATGCATATATTTGTTAGCATCCTAGCACATTACCTTTAGGTACAGTATTTTAAAGATAGATTTAAATATAGTATTGCACTGCAGGTTGCCTTGCGAGCTCTTCATGCCATCTGGCAGCACCGGTCCCCACTCAACCTCCTGGGCAACCATATAGATGTATTGACTGGCAGGTGGACTGCACAGGACTCAGGAATTGGTAAGGAGCCAAACAAATGAAGCTGTGCACTCCACAGCCTAATAAGAACCTCCCCCCCCCAAAAAAAAAAAAAAAGTTGACTTGAAATTATTATAACTCTTTAGAAGATAATGCAATCTTGATCATACTAGTACCAAATTAAAGCCTCAGTAATTTATCTCTGTTCATGAGCTAAAAATATTACTTCATAATATTGAATAACTAATTAATCTATATTTATTGATTCCTGATGTTCACTTTTTAAGCTGGACAGAAGGGTGAAGTTTAATCATGTACAGCTTAAGAATAAAAAAATATATATTGCGTTGAAAAGATTATAATACAGTGGTTTAAAAAATAATTATTATAACTTTATGCTGCATTTGTGTTTTATGTAACATTTGTGAAAATGTTTGGAACATCAAAGTAATTATGAGTTCATTTTCGTCAAAGCTATTTTCCATATGTTTAACTGTTTACCAATGCATTTAGATCCTATGAAGCTAGTTCATTTCATAAAGGGACGTTTGTTACATTTGATCCCATTGAATAACCTCCTCCCTGCATCACACCAGTCATGTCTTAAGTTTTTAAGTGTTTGATTGCTTGTTGTTGAAACTTCTTAGTACAGTAGGCAGAAAATATAAGAAAAATAGCTCTTCTACAACATCTGTTGGTTCATAAGTGACAATTCTGTCCTTACAATTTTGTCTTTACTTACAGAAGTTCCTTGATTTGAGTCAGTAATATCAAATCATTCCTCTTCTGTCTTTCTTTCCTTCATTCTTTCCTCTTCCTTCTGCCTATGGGTGACTCTGCGTTGAGTGACAAGCTGAATGGTTTCCTATACACCAGGAAACCATTTACTATGCTTAGTGGTAACCATATGACCAAATTATGGCACCTGGTGATTTAGTGGGTAATTAAGGTGCTCCAGTCAGATTGAGCCTGTGTAGGTTTATATCCAAGGGATGGTTGGGGTTTATTGCTCACATAATGCCACTCAGGGATGAGTGAGGCTGGTCACTCTCATCTTAAATGTCAGGACCATCTTGCCTAGTCCCGGGTTCCTACGCTCCACATGGGGCAACGTAAGATTGGATGATGGATGAATGGATATGGTAAACTTTATTTTAGTTCTGTCTTATCCCCTGCTGGGCTGATTCTTTGTAAAATCGTTTACCTCCCAGGGGATTATTGTTTTATAATAAACGTAAATTGTACCTTACGTGAGGCTTGCAGCTTAGCCCATGCAGTCCTTCGTTGTGCCTCATATAAAGTCTGCAGCTCGGCAGGGGTTAAGCTGCTTCCACACAATCATTGGGCACCTGCAGTGTCCAACCATGCGAGAGCTTTCGAAATGTGGTGATGAAACACATTATCAACAGTGGATCAGTGGCAGAAATGATGCTTCAGATCATGATGCCTACACAGTCATTATTCAGTACCATCCTCCACCTCTACATGTGCTCACTGATGTGAAAGAACCTTTAGCTTAACTGAGCCATAAGGGTCTTGTCCATAAATTATGCTTGATAACAAATGGGTGCTGAGTCATGTAGTGGGATAAGGCTTTCCAGCCAGATGCAGTGTATGGCCTGTAAAAGGCTCTCCAGCCAGATGCACTGTATGGCCTGTAAGGGTTGAAATGCGAGGTGATGGTTGGATTGTTGGAATTATTGGTTACCTATGAGTAATTCCACTCAGGGACAAGTAACTGGTCATCCTTACCTTTAATGTCTTGACTGAATAGTCTGTGCCTAGGCTTTTAGATTTCTGAAGGATTGGATAACTTATTTAAATACAGAGCACCAGATTGCCCCTGATGGTTACTTCAGTGAATTTGATTACATTATTACTGTTTTCTCAGGACAGTACTGTATAGTCAGCTCCCCCATAAAGCACTTTCCCGTAACACTGACCATACATAATGTGCAAGGCACTAGCTCAGGCCCTCAAAGCTACCACATGTTTACCACAAGGCAAACTGGATGCTCAGATATGGTCAAATATGGCATTATCAGGCTCCACCACCTGGGATTAGCTCTTCAAGTAAGTAAGGTCTCATCTTTGAATCCCTCAAAATCATCAGAAACTGCAAATTTTGTGTCATTATTGTTTACAGACACCAGCTCAGGTATGCAATAATGAATTTTTTTTTTGCCAAAACATGCATAATAATGGCAGGAGTGCAGATTTTCATGTAGCAGTGATAACGAAAACCTCTATAAATAAGTGCACGATAACCAGGGGATATACTGTACAGTGATCCCTTGGTTATCATGCACTTGGTTACCGTATAGAGGTATTCATTTTCACTGTAAGATGCAAATCTGCACTCCTGCCGTTTGTTGTGCATTTTTTGGCTAAAACAACATTGTTATCACACACTTTAGCTGGTTTCTGTCAACAGTGATGGTGCAGTATCATTTGGTTTCTGCTGGCTTGGAGGGATTCAAAGATGAGGCCTTACTTGAAGAGTTAATCCCAGATGGTGGAGACCACTATCTCTTACCTCAAGCCCATCTCAGGTTTTCCTATGGTACAATAGTCGCGGAAAGTATTGACGTTTTTTTGCCGACGTCATTCTTTTTCGTGTTAAATGAAGTAGGGTCAATACTACCCTCCCCTGTGATGCGAAATGAGCTGACGCTTTTTCAGCGGGAGCTGGCAACCCTGCTTGATAGGTTTGGCACCACAGGAGCAGGCTCAGTAATGTTTGGGCAGCCACAGGAGGAGGATTGTCTCTGTGTGTGATGCACCACGAGGGCATGTTTTGACTCAAATAACACAGTTATTTGGTTACCTACCACATTCTCATCATGCCTAAAGTAACCACAAGCAAGGACAAACGTGTGGAAGGGATTACTTTATACAAAGCTGGCCACAAACTCCCATTTATTGCAAATCAGATGGTGTTAGACTGAGGACAGTGCAGAGACTGGTGAAGCGGTTCAAGGACAGTGGGGAGGCCATTCCTCCCACTCCACTTCCCAAGCCTGGGAGACCTCGTAAGACAACCTTCAGGACCCGTCAGCTGATCTCAAGGCAAGTTAGCAGGGATCCAAGGCTAACAGCACGGGATTTAAAAGAAAAGAACCCACAGTTGCTGGCAGATGTGTCTGTCAGAAGTGTGCAGCAGCTGTTGCATGACGATCTGGGCTACAGGAGTTTTTGTGCTCGTAAAAAACCACTGCTAACTGCACTTCAGAAGAAAAAGAGAGTAAATTTTTGTAAGAAATATCTTGCCTGGAGTGAGGAGCAATGGAAACTGTGCTTTGGAGTGATGAGTCAACATTTACTGTCACTGGTACCCCTTCATCACGAGTGTACCGCAAACCAGGCAGTGACCCCCTGGATCCTAAGTACACTTCCAAGTTTGTTAAATACCCTGCCTCACTCATGGCTTGGGGCTGCTTTACATATTATGGTGTTGGTAGGTTGGTAATTCTACCTGCAAATGAAAAAGTGAACCAGAACAATTATTTGGAGCTCTTATGTGATGTTTTAAGTGACTCTTTTGATAAAACCAAGGCAAGAGTATTTATGCAAGATTCTGCCCCTGCACATGTTGCAAAGTCAGTGAAACAGTGGCTAACAGACTGTGAGGTTCCCTTTACTCGAGATTGGCCCGGAAACAGCCCAGATATCAATCCCATTGAGAATTTATGGGCGCACATGAAGCGGCAGCTGCGTAGTATGGACACATCATCTTTGCCTAAACTTGAGGCTGCAGCTATGGAGCAGTTTTAGTCCGTCTGTTCTGCAAAACTACGCCATCAGTCTCCCCAGACGCCTTAAGAAGATAATAAAGGTGAAGGGGAATGCCAGTAAATACTAAATTCAATGGTGAGTGTTAATTTATTTGTTTCTCCTTGCTACCCACAAGAATGTTTTCTTTTTTTAAGATGGCGTCAACACTTTCCGCGCCTACTGTAGGTGTTTCTTCCTTATTATGCCCTTTTCATCATTTTCTGTGTGTGTTTTTGATACTTACCATAACAGTATGTATGTATTTGGTGGTTCTAAGTTGTCATAAAAGGGAGAATTTGGGCTTGCATTTGGGATGCCTGGTACCAGTTAGGATAAATCCCATAGGTTCTGTGCATTCGTTATTGTGCAATTATGTTATCGTGTGCCATGTTCTGTACCAGTTATGTGTGATAACCAAGGGATCACTTTAATGGATACCATAATATCGATGGTCTGTCAGTGGCAGAATCATTTACAGTTGCCAGTTTTCTAAGCTATAAATAACAAAGATCTGTTGTACAGTCTCTTTTTCATAATTTCCTACTCTCCTTGTCCTCAATAGGTGCAGGGGTGGACTCGTACTTTGAGTATTTGGCCAAAGGGGCATCCCTGTTGAGGCGCCCAGAGCTGCTGAGTATCTTTCAGGAGGCAAGGGAAGCAGTTGAGAAGCACTTACGGCATGATGATTGGCACCTTTGGGCAACCATGACCAAAGGTTATGTCACAATGGCTGTATTTCAGTCTCTAGAGGCATATTGGCCAGGTGTTCTCACCATTGTAGGTATGTATTGTGTGTTTTCCCCTTTACTGTTGCATACAGTAGTTATGATCTACAGAGAGAACTGATTGATAAACTGCTTATGCTGTAACTTACATGAAATGCTGTGAGGCTGGGAAACGTTTCAGATCAGTTACTAAATGAAGTGGAGAAGGAATGAGAACTCATTGTAACTAAAGTCATATGAAGCTTGCTAGATCCCTGGCACCAAGTCAAGATTTCTTTCCATGTTGCTGATCGGCTGGCAGTGTGAAGGGGGATTGTCACACACAGACCTGTTGTAAACAGGCCATACCATGCTATATGTTCATCTTGTTTTCGCTGTAGCCCTACTGTTACTCGTGATACCTGATTTGAGTGTACAGACCATTGGACACTGGTTGTAGAATAAGAACTGCATTTTCAACCATTCAGTCTGACATAAACTAAATGAGATGCAGAAGGTATAAGTAAAAAAATTACTTGAAAGTGGTTATGTAGCTCTTAATTATAGTATTGCTTTTTTATTCAGATACTCAATCAACTTTAAAAAATATAAAGGCATTTCACACAAACACAATAGCTTCTTACCTAACACTGTAGATGTGTTCTTAAAAACTGTTTTGATATGGAAAGTCACTGTAAGTGTTACGTTCTATCGAGAAAGAGTATGCACTGTACATTGTACAGATATCTTCTCAAATATTAAAATGCAGGTGGGTAAGAGTGAAAGTTGGACTACAAATGTGGGCAATTGTGTGCGTGTATGCGCCAACGCAAGATCATGTAAGTAGAGTGAGAGAAGAGTTCTGGACAAATGTGGAAGCCTGTTTGGAAAAGTTTGAAAGGAATGATAAAGTGTTTCTGATTGGAGATATGAATGGAAAAGTAGAGCATGAGAAGGTGGATGGAGTGGTTGGTGAATGGGGTTTGCCTGCAGAGATGGATGAGAATGGCAGTGCTTTAGTGGACATTTGTGCCAGGAGGGGTTTGGTGTTAGCTAATACCCTCTTCAGGCACAAAATGATCCATAGGTATACATGGCGAGTGGTGAGAAGGGTGGATGGTGGAATGAATGAACGAAAGGCAATGATTGACTATGTGTGTGTGGATGAAAGGATGAGAAGATGTGTAATGGATGCAAGAGTATATAGAGGTTGGGGGAGTGGACTTTCTGACCACCACTTGGTGGTGGCCAGAATCAGAATCCAAACAAGATGGAGGAAGAGAAGAAGGGAAGGACAGGAGGAAGTATTTCTTACAAAGAGGGTAGAAAAGTTACAAGAGGATGGCATAAAGGCTGAATATAAAAGAGAAGTGGAGGAGCGATTGGGTAAATATAGATTGGAGCAGATGGGGGACGTGGAAGGTGTGTGCAAGATATTCACAGAAGAAATCTGTGCAGCATGTGAGGTGGTGTGTGGGGTGAAGAGAAGACGAAAGGGGGTTCATTGAACAGCATGGTGGACTGAAGAGGTGAGAGAGGCTGTGGCACAAAAGAAGAAAGCATATAATGAATGGATAAGGAACAGGGGCGTTGAAGAAGCTGAGAGGCAGACGAGAGAGTTATATGTAGAGAGGAGGAGAGAGGTGAAAAGATTAGTAAGAAGAGAGTGGATGAGGAATTTGGAAGGAATTTGAGTGCAAAGTGGAGGGAATGTAAGAAAATGTTCTGGAAGGAGGTAAAGAGATCTAGACAGGGTGCCAACGAAGCCAGTGGGGGTGTGAAAGATAAAAATGGTAGATTACTAGTGGAGAAGGGAGAAAAAGTAAACAGATGGAGAGAACACTTTAATGAACTGTTGAATATAGAGAATGAAAGTAATGCAAGTATAAGTGGCTGGGGAATAGCGGGGAGAAGGAGGGTTGTGAGAAGAGAGGAAGAAATCAGTAGGATGGGAGTGGTGGAAGCAATGAAGAAAGTTAAAATGGGGAAAGCCCAAGGAATTGATGGAGTGTGTGGTGAAATGCTGAAGCATGGGGGAGAGATAGTGATAGAATGGATGTGGAAGGTGTGCAGATTGGCTTGGGAGGAGGGTAGAGTCCCGGAGGACTGGAAGTCAGGTATAATTATTCCTCTGTACAAAGGAAAAGGGGAAAAAACAGTGTGTGGTAATCATAGGGGCATTTGCCTTCTCAGTGTAATAGGAAAAGTATATGGTAGGATACTTATTGACAGAGTTAGGGAAATAACAGAGGAATTAGTTGGAGAAGAACAGGGAGGTTTTAGGAAGGGAAGAGGTTGTGTAGAGCAGATATTCATTCTTATATCTTTAGTGGAAAAGTTTCTAGAGAAGGGAAAGAAGTTGTATGCAGCCTTTATGGATCTGGAGAAAGCATATGACAGGGTGGATAGACAAGGATTGTGGAAAGTATTAAGAATATATGGAGTGGATGGGAAGTCGTTGAAGGCAGTGAAGAGTGTATGAGGGTGCTAAGGCTGCAGTGCGCGTGGATGGCAAACTGAGTGAATCTTTCCATGTGAAGGTTGGATTGAAACAAGGATGTGTCATGTCTCCACGGTTGTTCAGTCTGTACATGGACGGGATTATAAAAGAGATACAAGGTCGGGCAGTGGACGTTGGAGTGGCCCTAGTGAGAGAGGGCAGTGTTTGGAAACTCCCTGTACTGTTGTTTGCAGATGATACTGTGTTGTTGAGCGAAGACGAAGTGGGAGCTGCAAGACTTGGTAGATGAGTTTGGGAGAGTGTGTAAGAAACGGAGTCTAAAGGTGAATGTATGGAAGAGTAAAGTGATGGTCTTCGAGAGAAGTGAAGCCAGTGAATGTACAGTAAGATTGGATGGGAAGGATATGGAGAATGTGAGTGCATTTAAGTTCTTGGGTACTGTGATGAGTAAGGATGGAAGTCTGGAGGGTGAAGTGCTTGAAAGGGTACAGCAGGGAAGGAAGGTTGCTGGTTTGTTGAAAGCAGTGATAAGAAACAGGGAGGTGAGCATGGAAGTGAAAAAGTTGTTACATGACAGTATTGTGATACCAACTCTAACATATGGAAGTGAAGCTTGGACCCTGTTGGAAGGACAGACGTCAAGAGTGAGAGCAGTGGAAATGAGTTATTTGAGAGGAGCATGTGGAGTCACATGGAGAGACAGACTAACAAATGAGGAAGTGAAGGAGCATTGTGGTGTGGTTGAGGACGTGATGGGAAGCGTTAGGAGAAACACGTTAAGGTGGTTTGGGCATGTGGAGAGGATGGAGAGTGAAAGACTGACGAGGAGAGTGTATTTGAGTGAGGTGGAGGGGGCGAGAGGGAAGGAGGGGCCGAGGATGAGATGGAGGGATGGAGTAGAGAGGTACATGAGAGAGGGGGGTGTGAGTTGGGAGCGGGGTAGTGAAATGGTGGGGGACAGAGCGACATGGAGGCGATTTGTTTGTGGCCACCCCGTGCGGGATTGAGGTGTCTGGCAATAGATAGATAGATAGTAATGATATTCAAAGCCACAAACAAGTTTTTTTTTTCTTTTTTTTTTTTATGCAAGGAAGAAGGAACCAAAGGCCACAGGCCTGCATACTGTTCCTTCCAAGAAAAAGCAAAAACAGTACAAAAGAGAGCCAAATTCAAGATCCGTTCAATTCGAGATGCCTGGACACACTGCGTTTGAAAGACTGGAGATCATAGGAAGTAGGAAATACAGACAGAGGAAGACAGTTCCAGAGTTGACCAGTTGCATAAATGAAGGACTGTGAGTAACGGTTAACTCTTGCATTAGAGAGTTGGACAGAAAAGGGATGAGAGTTTGTTTGCTAGATGGGTACTACGTGCCCGTCATAGAGTTGGAGGGATGCAAGCAGACAGTTCAGAGGAACAGTGACCATTGAAGTAGCGATAGAAGAGAGATAAAGATGCAACAGCGCGGCGAAGAGACAAAGGTTGAAGGGAATCAGTAAGAGGAGGAGAGTTAATGAGACGAAAAGCTTTTGACTCCACCCTATTGAGAAGAGCTGCATGTGGGGAGCCTCCCCACACGAGAGTTGTACTCCATACACGGGCGAATAAAACCCGTGTACAAGGTCAACAACTGTGCAGGGGTAAAGAAAGTTCAGAGTCGGCTTAGCACACCTAATCTCTTGGAAGCAGATTTCACAAGAGATGAAATATGTTCTTTCCAAGACAAATCCCGAGAGAATGAAACCCCAAGCATGTTCAAGGATGATGCAGGACTGAACTGGACATTATTAAACATTAGTGGGTAATACTGAGGAAGATTTTGTCGGGTTGATATGTGTAAGAACTGAGTTTTTGATGGATTAAAAATAACAAGATTACAGTAATCCCTCCACTATTCGACGTAATAGAGCCAAAGGCATGTCCGGACACTGGTCTTGTCCGAATATTGGGCCTGAAGTTCCAGCACTGGTCATTCATGACCCTAACCTAACCTAACCTAAATCAGAAAACCACCTTCCTACCTCCCTACCGGACATGCATTGCACTTATTTAAGTCCCCTTTCACATAAATAATGCACACAAAGCATGAATTAATTGAATTTTAACCAAAAAATGATGATTTAGAGGTGAGTAAGGCATAGGTGCTCACAACTTGCCAGCAAGTGTAAGTAAGTATCAGACATGGAAATTACTATGAAAATCACCCTTTCTCACATCATATGCATTAAATAATGGACACAAAGCATGAATTCATTGAGTTTTAACCCAAAAATGATGATTTTGAGGTAAGTAAGGCATAGATGTTCATGAGTTGGCAGCTTAGTGTAAATAAGTATCGGACGTGGCAATCACTATGAAAATCATCATTTCTCACATCTTATGCACTAAAATATGGGATACAAAGCATCAGATAAATAAATTGTTACCAGAAAAAGAGTTAGGTATGGCAAAGGTGTTCACTGTTCACCAACAGCACTGGTCATTCTTGACCCTGACCTAACCTAACCTAAATCAGAAAACCACCTACCTACCTCCCTACAGGACATGCATAGCACTTAATTAAGACCCCATTCACATAAATAATTGGCACAAAGCATGAATTAATCGAATTTTAACCCCAAAATGATGAATTTGAGGTGAGTAAGGCAGGGTGTTCACAAGTTGGCAACTTAGTGGAAGTATCGGATGTGGCTATCACTATGAAAATCATCATTTCTCACATCTTATACACTAAAATATGGGATACAAAGCATCAAATAAATAAATTGTTACCAGAAAAAGAGTTAGGTATGGCAAAGGTGTTCACTGTTCACCTACAGCACTGGTCATTCTTGACCCTAACCTAACCTAACCTAGATCAGAAAACCACCTACCTAACTCCCTACTGGACATGCATAGAACTTAACTAAGACCCCATTCACATAAGTAATTGGCACAAAGCATGAATTAATGGAATTTTAACTCCAAAATGATGAATTTGAGGTGAGTAAGGCAGGGGTGTTCACGAGTTGGCAGCTTAGTGTAAGTAAGTATCGGACGTGGCTATCACTATGAAAATCATCATTTCTCATATCTTATACACTAAAATATGGGATACAAAGCATCAAATAAATAAATTGTTACCAGAAAAAGAGTTAGGTATGGCAAAGGTGTTCACTGTTCACCTACAGCACCGGTCATTCTTGACCCTAACCTAACCTAACCTAAATCAGAAAACCACCTACCTAACTCCCTACCGGACATGCATAGCACTTAATTAATACCCCATTCACATAAGTAATTGGCACAGAGCATGAATTAATCAAATTTTAACCCAAAAATGATGATTTTGAGGTGAGTAAGGCAGGGGTGTTCGCCAGCTGACTACATAATGAATGTAAGGAAGAGACATGATTATTACTGAGAAAATTACCTTTTCACAGCCTGTGCACTCAAATATGGGACACAAAGCATGAAGTAAATAAAATGTAGCCAGAAAAATTATGATTTAGAGGTGTGGAGGGCGAAAATGTTAACCAGTTGACTAGATAGTGAACGTAAGTAAGAGACATGGTAATCACTGAGAAAATCACCTCTTTCACAGCCTGTGCACTCAAATATGGGACACAAAGCATGAAGTAAATAGAATGTAACCAGAGAATGAGGATTTAGAAGTGATTATGGAAAATATTTAGCAGTTGACAATGTTTACTTACAGTCCAGCATTATTGTTTACCCCCATCTCTAAGGTTTTTACAGTGGTCATAATTGCTCTTGAAGCATGTCCAGTAATCCAGTGTTTAACTATACTTAATCCTTAGCACTGTGACTTTTGATTATTTAAACAAGAACGAAAATACCGCAAAAAATCGGACAGCCGTCCACTGTTCACAGGAGTTGAGACAGAACTAGTAGGAGGGCGATTTGGCGGGAAGGGAGCTAGTTGGCGCGATCGGGAAATTCAAACTGACGCGGTCGGAAAAAATTGGATTTTTTCCGGATTTTTTCGAATTTCTGGGCATTATGGGGGGTGGACAGCCGGCCCACGATGTCCAAATAGTGTGGGATCCGAATAATGGGCGTTCGAATAGTAGAGGGATTGCTGTATTTTTACCCCAATCAGAGATACGAGCCAAGTCAGACATTAGGTGTGCCATAGCCTCATCCCTTTTTTGTTGAAGTAACTGCTGAGATGGACGTTGCGGGAACCGAATGGAAAGGTGAAGGGTGGAATCATCAGCATATGAGTGGATAGGGTTAGATGTACAGCTTAGAAGATCATTGATGAATAAAAGGAAGAGAGTTGGTGATAGATAGAGCCCTGGGGAACACCACTGTTGATAGGTCTAGGAAAAGAACGATGGCCGTCTACAACAGCGGCTATAGAACGACCAGAAAGGAAGCTAGAGATGAAGGCACAGATAGAAGGATAGAAACCGTACGAGGGCAGTTTGGAAATTAAAAATTTATGCCAGACTCGATTGAAAGCCTTTGAGATGTCAAGTGCAATGGCAAAGCTTTCGCCAAAGTCCCGAAAGGAGGATGACCAGGAGTCTGAAAGGTAGGTGAGAAGATCGCCAGTGGAGCGTCCCCGATGGAACCCATACTGTCGATCAGAAAGAAGGTTGTGACAGGAAAGATGCTTTAAAATTTTTCTGTTAAGAATTGACTCGAAAACTTTTGAGATGCAGGATGTTAAAGCAATTGGATGATAGTTAGAGGGTTGGGAATGGTCACCCTTCTTTGGGACTGGCTGAATGAGAGCAAACTTCCAGCAAGAAGGAAAGGTACAAGTTGATAGACAAAGGCGAAAAAGTTTATGTAGGCAGGGTGTAAGCACAGAAACACAGTTTTTGAGGACAACAGGAGGGACTCCATCAGGCTCATATGCCTTGTTAGTATTGAGGCCAGTGATGGCAGAAAATACATCATCTGAAGAAATTTTAATGTCGGTCAAGAGGAAGTCAGAGGGTGGAAGTGATGGAGGAATAGCACCGGAATCATCTAAGGTGGAATTGGAGGAGAAAGTCTGAGCGAAGAGACCTGCTTTATCAGTAGAAGAAATAGCTACAGAGCCATCAGAGTAGAAAAGAAGAGGGAAGGATGATGAGGTAAAGTTGTCAGAAAGGTTTTTGGCAAGGTGCCACAAGGAGCGAGAAGAATTCGAGTTCGAGAGTTGAGAACATTTAGCTTGGATGAAATTATTTTTAGCAGAGCGAAGAACAGACTTAGCACGATTCCGGGCAGAAATATATAAAAGATGTGATCCAGGGGTGGGTTGGCTTCGGTACCTCGTATAGGCCCTTTCCTTGTTGCGGACAGCATTAGAACAAGCGTGATTAAACCAAGGCTTTCTTGCATTAGTCAGAGGATATGAGAAAGGAATGTATGCTTCCATGCCCGAGAGAATAATCTCCATAATGCACAAAGCACACTCAGATGGCTCCCGGCCATGGAAGCAATAATCATTCCAAGGAAAATCAAAGAATTACTGCTTGAGGGCCTCCCAGTCTGCAGCTCCAAAGTGCCACAGGTGGCGTTTCTTTGGAGGGTCCACAGGCCGTACTGGAGCGATAGGGCAGGTTAAGATAATAAGGTTATGATTGGAGGAGCCCAACGGAGAGAAAAGATTAACAGTGTAAGCAGAAGGATTAGTTGTTAGGAAAAGGTCAAGTATGTTGGAACTCTCTCCAAGGCGGTCAGGGATACGGGTAGGGTGCTGTACAAGCTGCTCTAGGTCATTAAGGATAGAAAAGATGTAGGCTTGTTCACCAGGTGGATCAGTGAAAGGAGAGGAGAGCCAAAGGTGGTGGTGAACATTGAAATCTCCTAGAATGGAGATTTCAGAGAAAGGAGAAATGGATAGAATGTGTTCCATCGTAGAAGTAAGATAGTCAAAGAATTTTTGATAGTCAGTAGAATTAGGAGATAAGTAAACAGCACAGATATATTTAGTCAGAGAATGACAGGA
>JAGKTI010000377.1:91846-122204 GCA_018397915.1 Birgus latro
CCGGACAGTGGTCTTGTCCGGATAGTGGCCCTGAAGCTCCAGCACTGGTCATTCATGACCCTAACCTAACCTAACCTAAATCAGAAAACCACCTACCTACCTCCCTACCGGACATGCATAGCACTTATTTAAGTCCCCTTTCACATAAATAATGCACACAAAGCATGAATTAACTGAATTTTAACCAAAAAATGATGATTTAGAGGTGAGTAAGGCATAGGTGCTCACAACTTGCCAGCAAGTGTAAGTAAGTATCAGACATGGAAATTACTATGAAAATCACCCTTTCTCACATCATATGCATTAAATAATGGACACAAAGCATGAATTCATTGAGTTTTAACCCAAAAATGATGATTTTGAGGTAAGTAAGGCATAGATGTTCATGAGTTGGCAGCTTAGTGTAAATAAGTATCGGACGTGGCAATCACTATGAAAATCATCATTTCTCACATCTTATGCACTAAAATATGGGATACAAAGCATCAGATAAATAAATTGTTACCAGAAAAAGAGTTAGGTATGGCAAAGGTGTTCACTGTTCACCTACAGCACTGGTCATTCTTGACCCTAACCTAACCTAACCTAGATCAGAAAACCACCTACCTAACTCCCTACTGGACATGCATAGAACTTAACTAAGACCCCATTCACATAAGTAATTGGCACAAAGCATGAATTAATGGAATTTTAACTCCAAAATGATGAATTTGAGGTGAGTAAGGCAGGGGTGTTCACGAGTTGGCAGCTTAGTGTAAGTAAGTATCGGACGTGGCTATCACTATGAAAATCATCATTTCTCATATCTTATACACTAAAATATGGGATACAAAGCATCAAATAAATAAATTGTTACCAGAAAAAGAGTTAGGTATGGCAAAGGTGTTCACTGTTCACCTACAGCACCGGTCATTCTTGACCCTAACCTAACCTAACCTAAATCAGAAAACCACCTACCTAACTCCCTACCGGACATGCATAGCACTTAATTAATACCCCATTCACATAAGTAATTGGCACAGAGCATGAATTAATCAAATTTTAACCCAAAAATGATGATTTTGAGGTGAGTAAGGCAGGGGTGTTCGCCAGCTGACTACATAATGAATGTAAGGAAGAGACATGATTATTACTGAGAAAATTACCTTTTCACAGCCTGTGCACTCAAATATGGGACACAAAGCATGAAGTAAATAAAATGTAGCCAGAAAAATTATGATTTAGAGGTGTGGAGGGCGAAAATGTTAACCAGTTGACTAGATAGTGAACGTAAGTAAGAGACATGGTAATCACTGAGAAAATCACCTCTTTCACAGCCTGTGCACTCAAATATGGGACACAAAGCATGAAGTGAATAAAATGTAACCAGAGAATGAGGATTTAGAAGTGATTATGGAAAATATTTAGCAGTTGACAATGTTTACTTACAGTCCAGCATTATTGTTTACCCCCATCTCTAAGGTTTTTACAGTGGTCATAATTGCTCTTGAAGCATGTCCAGTAATCCAGTGTTTAACTATACTTAATCCTTAGCACTGTGACTTTTGATTATTTAAACAAGAACGAAAATACCGCAAAAAATCGGACAGCCGTCCACTGTTCACAGGAGTTGAGACAGAACTAGTAGGAGGGCGATTTGGCGGGAAGGGAGCTAGTTGGCGCGATCGGGAAATTCAAACTGACGCGGTCGGAAAAAATTGGATTTTTTCCGGATTTTTTCGAATTTCTGGGCATTATGGGGGGTGGACAGCCGGCCCACGATGTCCAAATAGTGTGGGATCCGAATAATGGGCGTTCGAATAGTAGAGGGATTGCTGTATTTTTACCCCAATCAGAGATACGAGCCAAGTCAGACATTAGGTGTGCCATAGCCTCATCCCTTTTTTGTTGAAGTAACTGCTGAGATGGACGTTGCGGGAACCGAATGGAAAGGTGAAGGGTGGAATCATCAGCATATGAGTGGATAGGGTTAGATGTACAGCTTAGAAGATCATTGATGAATAAAAGGAAGAGAGTTGGTGATAGATAGAGCCCTGGGGAACACCACTGTTGATAGGTCTAGGAAAAGAACGATGGCCGTCTACAACAGCGGCTATAGAACGACCAGAAAGGAAGCTAGAGATGAAGGCACAGATAGAAGGATAGAAACCGTACGAGGGCAGTTTGGAAATTAAAAATTTATGCCAGACTCGATTGAAAGCCTTTGAGATGTCAAGTGCAATGGCAAAGCTTTCGCCAAAGTCCCGAAAGGAGGATGACCAGGAGTCTGAAAGGTAGGTGAGAAGATCGCCAGTGGAGCGTCCCCGATGGAACCCATACTGTCGATCAGAAAGAAGGTTGTGACAGGAAAGATGCTTTAAAATTTTTCTGTTAAGAATTGACTCGAAAACTTTTGAGATGCAGGATGTTAAAGCAATTGGATGATAGTTAGAGGGTTGGGAATGGTCACCCTTCTTTGGGACTGGCTGAATGAGAGCAAACTTCCAGCAAGAAGGAAAGGTACAAGTTGATAGACAAAGGCGAAAAAGTTTATGTAGGCAGGGTGTAAGCACAGAAACACAGTTTTTGAGGACAACAGGAGGGACTCCATCAGGCTCATATGCCTTGTTAGTATTGAGGCCAGTGATGGCAGAAAATACATCATCTGAAGAAATTTTAATGTCGGTCAAGAGGAAGTCAGAGGGTGGAAGTGATGGAGGAATAGCACCGGAATCATCTAAGGTGGAATTGGAGGAGAAAGTCTGAGCGAAGAGACCTGCTTTATCAGTAGAAGAAATAGCTACAGAGCCATCAGAGTAGAAAAGAAGAGGGAAGGATGATGAGGTAAAGTTGTCAGAAAGGTTTTTGGCAAGGTGCCACAAGGAGCGAGAAGAATTCGAGTTCGAGAGTTGAGAACATTTAGCTTGGATGAAATTATTTTTAGCAGAGCGAAGAACAGACTTAGCACGATTCCGGGCAGAAATATATAAAAGATGTGATCCAGGGGTGGGTTGGCTTCGGTACCTCGTATAGGCCCTTTCCTTGTTGCGGACAGCATTAGAACAAGCGTGATTAAACCAAGGCTTTCTTGCATTAGTCAGAGGATATGAGAAAGGAATGTATGCTTCCATGCCCGAGAGAATAATCTCCATAATGCACAAAGCACACTCAGATGGCTCCCGGCCATGGAAGCAATAATCATTCCAAGGAAAATCAAAGAATTACTGCTTGAGGGCCTCCCAGTCTGCAGCTCCAAAGTGCCACAGGTGGCGTTTCTTTGGAGGGTCCACAGGCCGTACTGGAGCGATAGGGCAGGTTAAGATAATAAGGTTATGATTGGAGGAGCCCAACGGAGAGAAAAGATTAACAGTGTAAGCAGAAGGATTAGTTGTTAGGAAAAGGTCAAGTATGTTGGAACTCTCTCCAAGGCGGTCAGGGATACGGGTAGGGTGCTGTACAAGCTGCTCTAGGTCATTAAGGATAGAAAAGATGTAGGCTTGTTCACCAGGTGGATCAGTTAAAGGAGAGGAGAGCCAAAGGTGGTGGTGAACATTGAAATCTCCTAGAATGGAGATTTCAGAGAAAGGAGATATGGATAGAATGTGTTCCATCGTAGAAGTAAGATAGTCAAAGAATTTTTGATAGTCAGTAGAATTAGGAGATAAGTAAACAGCACAGATATATTTAGTCAGAGAATGACAGGAAAGCCGAAGCCAGAGAGTAGAGAATTCAGAAGAATCAAGTTCAGGAACACGAGAGCAAGATAGATCGTTGCGTACATATACGCAACAGCCACCTTTGGCTTTGAAATGAGAATAGAGAAAGTAGGAGGATACAGAAAAGGGTTTGCTGTCAGTTGCTTCAGACAGCTGAGTCTCAGAGAGAAAGAGAAGGTGAGGTTTAGAGGAGAAGAGGTGGTGTTCAACATAGCGAAAGTTAGAGGAAAGGCCGCGAATGTTACAGAAATGAAGAAGGAGTGAGTCAGACAGTGGTTCCAGGCAGCTGTATGCATTAAATTGTAAAGTCCATAAATAATTAAGAGTAAGTACTGTAATTACTTATGGAGATTAATGCTGATGTGAGATATTTCAGTCCTGACTAGTTAATGATGAAAAATGGACTTTTATTAACCCACCCCGTGCCAGTAACGTACATGTATGTTGGCCCCTATATGCGCAGATAGTGCCAGCGATGTACATTTACTTCGGCAATTTGATACTTTTGCCAAGATTCGAAAATTCAAATTAGGCGCCAAAAAATCGGCTGGGATATTCCCGCACCTCTTTAGGCCTTTCTGTATCATCTATATACCCAACAGGAGTGTCCTTGGCTCAAATAGCATAGTTATTAATGAAGAAAACAAAGATCTTGTACCTCAACTCAGTGGGTGTCGGCGGCAGCCGATAAAGTTTATGGCCATTACTCCGAAGTTTTCAGCCTCCTGCTCAGGGAGAATCGAACTCAAAATCGACCTAAATGGCTTTTGTGAGTACTTTTATGGTAATTCTCCATGTTTTCTAATCATTTCTAACCTATCTAGCAAAAAAAAAACAAATGGCCAGCACCACGGTTCCATAAGGACCCAAAGTCTGCTGGCATGCGGCAGGTTAAAACCATTTCAGTATTGATCAACAGCTTGATAGTGAAAACGTGTTAGGTAAAGTCTTTTTTGAAGAATTGTTGTAGTTTTCATTAACTTGATGGTATTATTTAGGTTTTATGGAAAGCACAGTGACTCCGCATTTTGCACAGACCTCAGTTGCTTAAATTCATTTTTTACAGTGTAAAAATTATACATACCCAGATAGTCATTTCTATGAAAATTAAATTTGTATGGAATATTAAATACAGTACAGGGTATACAGTTTGGAAATACAGGGAGAGCCCAGTATACAGTGTCCTGGACAGTGATTTCCCAGTACGTGTACTGTACTGTAGAACAATCTTCAGTTTTTCTATCTATCTATCGCTAGACATCTTAATCCCATAATGGGTGGTCCCAGACAAATCGCTCCCATGTCACCCTGTCCCTTTCCATTTCACAGCCTTTCCCCAGCTCACACCCCCCTCTCATATACAGTACATCCTTGGAAAATGAGCATCTGAATTGTGCGATTCACCAGTTATGCAGGCGCCATCCCAAAAAATACGGTTAAATCTATCTATCTATTGCCAGACGCCTTGATCCCGAACGGGGTGGCCACAAACAAATCGCCTCCATGTCACACTGTCCCCTGCCATTTCACTACCACGCTCCCAACTCACACCCCCCCTCTCTCATATACCTTTCCACTCCATCCCTCCATATCATCCTCAGCCTCCACCTCCCTCTCGCCCCCTCCACCTCACTCACATACACTCTCCTCGTCAGTCTTTCACTCTCCATCCTCTCCACATGCCCAAACCACCTTAACGTGTTTCTCCTAACGCTTCCCATCACATCCTCAACCACACCACAATGCTCCTTCACTTCCTCATTTGTTAGTCTGTCTCTTCATGTGACTCCACATGCTCCTCTCAAATAACTCATTTCCACTGCTTTCACTCTTGACTTCTGTCCTTCCAACAGGGTCCAAGCTTCACTTCCATATGTCAGAGTTGGTATCACAATACTGTCATGCAACAACTTTTTCACTTCCATGCTCACCTTCCTGTTTCTTATCACTGCTTTCAACGAACCAGCAACTTTCCTTCCCTGCTGCACCCTTTCGAGCACTTCACCCTCCAGACTTCCATCCTTACTCATCACACTGCGCAAGTACTTAAATTCACTCACATTCTCCATATCCTTCCCATCTAATCTCACTATACATTCACTGGCTTCACTTCTCTCGAAGATCATCACTTTACTCTTCCCCACATTCAACTTTAGATTCCGTTTCTTACACACTCTCCCAAACTCATCTTTTTTTTTTTTTTTTTTATTTTATGTGTCCGACTCTGGGCATAAGCTTCACAGCCTGCTATCAAGGCCCAGCAGTCCTCCTACATACCAACACCTCTACATGTCACCACTTCGGCGCTAACACCCACCGTCCATATTGAATACATGCTAGGGCTGTCTCATACAGGACTGGTGTATTAGTATTGTATCTACCAAGCCTTGCAGCTCCCCTTCGTCTTCATTCAACAACAAAGTATCATCTGCAAACAACAGTACAGGGAGTTTCCAAACACTGCCCTCTCTCACTAGGGCCGCTCCAACATCCACTGCCCGACCTTGTATCTCTTTTATAACCCCATCCATATACAGATTGAACAACCATGGAGACATGACACATCCTTGTTTCAATCCAACCTTCAAATGGAAAGATTCACTCAGTTTGCCATCCACATGCACTACAGCCTTAACACCCTGATACATACTCTTCACTGCCTTCAACAACTTCCCATCCACTCCATATATTCTTAATACCTTCCACAAACCTGGTCTATCCACCCTGTCATATGCTTTCTCCAGATCCATGAAGGCTGCATACAACTTCTTGCCCTTCTCTAGAAACTTTTCCACTAAGGATCTAAGAATGAATATCTGGTCTACACAACCTCTTCCCTTCCTAAAACCTCCTTGTTCTTCTCCAACTAATTCCTCTGTTATTTCCCTAACTCTGTCAATAAGTATCCTACCATATACTTTTCCTATTACACTGAGAAGGCAAATACCCCTATGATTACCACACACTGCTTTTTCCCCTTTTCCTTTGTACAGAGGAATAATTATACCTGACTTCCAATCCTCCGGGACTCTACCCTCCTCCCAAGCCAATCTGCACACCTTCCACATCCATTCTATTACTATCTCTCCCCCTTGCTTCAGCATTTCACCACACACTCCATCAATTCCTTGGGCTTTTCTCATTTTAACTTTCTTCATTGCTTTCACCACTTCCATCATGGTGATTTCTTCCTCTCCTCTCACAACCCTCCTTCTCCCTGCCATTCCCCAGCCACTTATACTTGCATTACTTTCATTCTCTATGTTCAACAGTTCATTAAAGTGTTCTCTCCATCTGTTTACTTTTTCTCCCTTCTCCACTAGTAATCTACCATTTTTATCTTTCACACCCCCACTGACTTCGTTGGCACCCTGTCTAGCTCTCTTTACCTCCTTCCAGAACATTTTCTTACATTCCCTCCACTTTGCACTCAAATTCCTTCCAAATTCCTCATCCACTCTCTTCTTCCTCTCTCTTACTAATCTTTTCACCTCTCTCCTCCTCACTACACATAACTCTCATTCATCTCTCAGCTTCTTCGTCGCCCCTGTTCCTCATCCATTCATTATATGCTTTCTTCTTTTGTGCCACAGCCTCTCTCACCTCTTCAGTCCACCATGCTGTTCCCTGAACCCCCTTTCGTCTTCTCTTCACCCCACACACCACCTCACATGCTGCACAGATTTCTTCTGTGAATACCTTGCACACACCCTCCACGTCCCCCATCTGCTCTAATCTATATTTACCCAATCGCTTCTCACTTCCCTTTTATATTCAGCCTTTATTCCATCCTCTTGTAACTTTTCTACCCTCCTTGTAACAAATGCTTCCTCCTGTCCTTCCCTTCTTCTCTTCCTCCATCTTGTTTGGATTCTGATTCTGGCCACCACCAAGTGGTGGTCAGAAAGTCCACTCCCCCAACCTCTATATACTCTTGCATCCATTATACATCTTCTCATCCTTTCATCCACACACACATAGTCAATCATTGCCTTCCGTTCATTCTTTCCCCCGTCCTCTCTTCTCACCACTCGTTAAATAATTTTCGTATTGTGCATGTGCTTTTAAATTGTGTGGGCACATCTGGGAAGACTGAGCCATTCCAGCTACATTCCGTACTACTTTATGAGGCAGATGGAGTGCATAAGGTGACCAGACAGTTGTTATTTCATTTTGTTTGGATTATTCATAATTTTACTAATTTATCATAATTTCATAAAAGAAGGTCATGTAATAACTAATGTAGCAGCAATTTTCTAAAAGAGGGAACTTTAAGGTAATATGCACAAAAAGTGGGACATTTTAGTCTAAGCTAAAAAAGCGGGACTTGGGTCACCATATTCTAGGCATCCCGATTCCTGCTCAGTATTCAAACGCTCTCGCATTATTCGGGTCTGCCTGGTATAATTCACATGTTATACATTGTATTCACCAAATTGTGAATTCTCACCATGGCACCCCCACCTGCCAAGAAGAACAAGAAGATTAATTTAGAAACTAAACTGAAGGTTATTGAAATAAAGAAAGCAGGAAAGAGAAATTGTGATATCAGTTGGGAGTTTGGCTTGGGTGAGTCAACCATAATGCTGATTTTAAAGAATGCTGATAAACTCAAACTAGCAGGTTCTTGGGCCCCATGAGGGACCCAAGAACAGGCTGCACAGCTACTACACCCACAGACCACCTACACCAAGGAACCAAAGTCCTCAAAGTCAAGGATCATCTAGACGTGAGAGGCATCCAGATTTTCACTGCAGCCTCCACAAACCCACAACATCCACTACACTACATGGCAGCACACACCAAGGAACATCAAAACAACACCCAGCACACGATATCATACACAAATACTGTCATCTTTTCCTCCCCCCCTACCTGCCTCAGACCAGCTTCCAGAAGCATATCCATACTCAGATCACTCGCTGCTTCATTCTGTCACTTAAAGACAACACACGGCTGTATGCACAGCCTCCTGATATCCATCCTTCTGAACCCTATCTCCCTTGTGAGGACAGGGTCCACCTGGCCAGGCTGAGATGTGGGCATCATCCAGCCCTCTTAAGTTATCAGAAGAGGCTGGATGACTCCGTCGCTGATGCCTGTCCAGGATCTAACACAGCACCCCGTACTGTTAAGCACATTATGGAAGACTGCATTGCACACAATCACCTACGCCAACAACACAGCATACATTCCTTGAGAGCTCTGTGGGAAAGCCCAGTCTCGGCCGTGGCCTTCCTTAGGGACTCGGGGCTGTTCGGCCAGACTGCCTAGGGAATAACTATTACTACTACTACTACTACTACTACTCAAGCTAGCAGCCAAGACTTATGGAGGTGTTCAGTTCGATGGTCACTGCCATTTCACCAACCCGGTGCTTATTCATATGGAATGCTACCTACCTCATTACATCAACAGATAGGAGAAGGACGGAGTGCCGTTAGATGGGCTCCATATCTGTGAACAAGCAAAAGTGTTTTATTCCATGTGTCTTAAGAGAGCAAAGAACCCTCCTGCAAAACCCTTTAAAGCATCAAATGGTTGGCTGATGAATTTTTTACGACGCAAGGATCTCAAAAATGTGAAATTAAGAGGTGAATGTGGCACTGCAGATACCGATGCTGCTGACTCATTTCTTAACATTCTAAGAGGGATAATAGAAGAAGGGGGCTTACTTACTATGATTAGCTTTTTGTAACAAATCTACAACTATACAAGTCTGTAAAATGTGTATGTGTGTATGAAAAGATGAGTAAAATGCGATGAAAATGTTCCAGCTGGGAAGAATGTCGACCATATTCTGTTCATTGCTTTGTTTTTAGTATTTGAATTATGCACATTTTCAAAAATGTGGTGCGCATTGTTGACTATATTTGCGCATAATTGAAGGCCTGAGAGCAAAGGTCTGAGTGTATACCTCTCTATCCCATCCCTCCATCTCATCCTCGGCCTTCCCCTTCCTCTTTCCCACTCCATCTCACTCACAGACATTCTCCTTGTTAGTTTCTCACTCTCCATCCTCTCCACATGGCCAAACCACCTCAGTGTATTTCTCCTAGTGCTTTCTATCGCATCTACCTCCACACCACAAGGCTTCTTCACTTCCTTATATGTCAGTCTGTCTCTCCATATAACTCCACATGTTCCTTTCAAATACAATACACTAACGCATTTCCACTGCTCTCACTCTTGCCTTGTGTCCTTCCAACAAGGTCCAGGCTTCACTTTCATACGTTAGAGTTGATATCACAAACTATCATGCAGTGACTTTTACACTTCCATGCTCATTTCCTTATTTCTTATAACTGCTTTCAAAGAATCAGCAACCTTTCTTGCTTGTTGTTCCCTTTCAAGCACTTCATCCTCCAAACTTCCGTCCTTACTCATCATGCTACCCAAATGCTGAAATGCACTCACATTTTTCATTTCCATATCATTGTCGGGAAATTTAGGTATTTCAAAGGGATAAGTGTATAATTCAAAAGAATAATGTGATATTGTATAATTCAAGTATACAATATATAGCTATGTGTGCTAAGAATGACTATCGAGTCATTTACTACGAGAGAATAGACTCGTGAAATCAAGTAGCGATTTCACTTATGCTGGCTTACTTCGCCAATTCTCTAGAGTCGAGAATTTATAGACTTTCTCAACGGTACACAGCAGAGACTAGACGCTCAATTAGGCTGTAATATTGTACCGTTGGCCTCTAAGAAAGTTAGTTTCTCCCCTTAACAATAAAAAAAAATGATAATAAAGATAAACAGGATCTTGGCTGAGCCAAACTCCTAGCTAGCACAACGGATTTAAGGATTAATGCCAAAAGCTGGCCTAAGTACCACTCGTGATTTAATACAAAGAGTTGTGCTAACGTGGAGTAGCAAAACTATATTAAATAAGTGGGAAAATTAAACACGACTGTTACATTTAACAAAGCTCAAGAAAACGAACTGTAAATTTATTAAATACAAGCAAATAAATTTACGTTACATGACTCCAATTCAAATCAAAGGAAGGGAAATGCACTCACTCACTCAGACAGTCTATCTATCTATCTATCTATCTATCTATTGCCAGACGCCTCAATCCCGAACAGGGTGGCCACAAACAAATCGCCTCCATGTCACTCTGTCCCCTGCCATTTCACTACCACGCTCCCAACTCACACCCCCCTCTCTCATATACCTCTCCATTCCATCCCTCCATCTCATCCTCGGCCTCCCCCTCCCTCTCGCCCCCTCCACCTCACTCACATACACTATCCTCGTCAATCTTTCACTCTCCATCCTCTCCACATGCCCAAACCACCTTAACGTGTTTCTCCTAACGCTTCCCATCACGTCCTCAACCACACCACAACGCTCCTTCACTTCCTCATTTGTTAGTCTGTCTCTCCATGTGACTCCACATGCTCCTCTCAAATAACTCATTTCCACTGCTCTCACTCTTGACTTCTGTCCTTCCAACAGGGTCCAAGCTTCACTTCCATATGTCAGAGTTGGTATCACAATACTGTCATGTAACAACTTTTTCACTTCCATGCTTACCTCCCTGTTTCTTATCACTGCTTTCAACGAACCAGCAACCTTCCTTCCCTGCTGTACCCTTTCAAGCACTTCACCCTCCAGACTACCATCCTTACTCATCACACTGCCCAAGTACTTAAATTCACCCACATTCTCCATTTCCTTCCCATCCAATCTCACTGTACACTCACTGGCTTCACTTCTCTCGAAGACCATCACTTTACTCTTCCCCACATTCACCTTTAGATTCCGTTTCTTACACACTCTCCCAAACTCATCTACCAAGCCTTGTAGCTCCCCTTCGTCTTCACTCAACAACACAGTATCATCTGCAAACAACAGTACAGGTAGTTTCCAAACACTGCCCTCTCTCACTAGGGCCGCTCCAACATCCACTGCCCGACCTTGTTTCTCTTTTATAACCCCATCCATATACAGATTGAACAACCATGGAGACATGACACATCCTTGTTTCAATCCAACCTTCAGATGGAAAGATTCACTCAGTTTGCCATCCACACTCACTGCAGCCTTAGCACCCTCATACATACTCTTCACTGCCTTCAACAACTTCCCATCCACTCCATATATTCTTAATACCTTCCACAAACCTTGTCTATCCACCCTGTCATATGCTTTCTCCAGATCCATGAAGGCTGCATACAACTTCTTGCCCTTCTCTAGAAACTTTTCCACTACGGATCTAAGAATGAATATCTGGTCTACACAACCTCTTCCCTTCCTAAAACCTCCTTGTTCTTCTCCAACTAATTCCTCAGTAATTTCCCTAACTCTGTCAATAAGTATCCTACCATATATTTTTCCTATTACACTGAGAAGGCAAATGCCCCTATGATTACCACACACTGCTTTTTCCCCTTTTCCTTTGTACAGAGGAATAATTATACCTGACTTCCAATCCTCCGGGACTCTACCCTCCTCCCAAGCCAATCTGCACACCTTCCACATCCATTCTATTACTATCTCTCCCCCATGCTTCAGCATTTCACCACACACTCCATCAATTCCTGGGGCTTTCCCCATTTTAACTTTCTTCATTGCTTCCACCACTTCCATCCTGGTGATTTCTTCCTCTCTTCTCACAACCCTCCTTCTCCCTGCCATTCCCCAGCCACTTATACTTGCATTACTTTCATTCTCTATGTTCAACAGTTCATTAAAGTGTTCTCTCCATCTGTTTACTTTTTCTCCCTTCTCCACTAGTAATCTACCATTTTTATCTTTCACACCCCCACTGACTTCGTTGGCACCCTGTCTAGCTCTCTTTACCTCCTTCCAGAACATTTTCTTACATTCCCTCCACTTTGCACTCAAATTCCTTCCAAATTCCTCATCCACTCTCTTCTTACTCTCTCTTACTAATCTTTTCCCCTCTCTCCTCCTCACTACATATAACTCTCTTGTCCGTCTCTCAGCTTCTTCGACGCCCCTGTTCCTCATCCACTCATTATATGCTTTCTTCTTTTGTGCCACAGCCTCTCTCACCTCTTCAGTCCACCATGCTGTTCCCTGAACCCCCTTTCGTCTTCTCTTCACCCCACACACCACTTCACTTGCTGCACAGATTTCTTCTGTGAATACCTTGCACACACCTTCCACGTCCCCGGTCTGCTCCAATCTATATTTACCCAATCGCTCCTCCACTTCCCTTTTATAATCAGCCTTTATTCCATCCTCTCGTAACTTTTCTACCCTCCTTGTAACAAATACTTCCTCCTGTCCTTCCCTTCTTCTCTTCCTCCATCTTGTTTGGATTCTGATTCTTGCCACCACCAAGTGGTGGTCAGAAAGTCCACTCCCCCAACCTCTATATACTCTTGCATCCATTACACATCTCATTCTTTCATCCACACACACATAGCCAATCATTGCCTTCCGTTCATTCATTCCACAGTCCTCTCTTCTCACCACTCGCCATGTATACCTATGGATCATTTTGTGCCTGAAGAGGGTATTAGCTACCACCAATCCCCTCCCAGCACAAATGTCCACTAAAGCACTGCCATTCTCATCCATCTCTGCAGGCACACCCCATTCACCAACCACTCCATCCACCTTCTCATTCCCTACTTTTCCATTCATATCTCCAATCAGAAACACTCTCTCATTCCTTTCAAATTTTTTCAAGCAGGCTTCCACATTTGTCCAGAACTCTTCTCACTCTACTTACACGATCTTGCGTTGGCGCATACACGCACACAATTGCCCGCATTACTCTTACCCACACAATCCTTGACCCAACTGATCCATACTCTCTTACATTCTCCTTCCACCTGTTGCTCACAGCAATACACACTCCCTCTTTCGCCCTTTCATTCTCACCCACTCCCGCACATATACCCCATCCATACTCCCATTCTCTCACACTCTTACCTTGCCATTTAGTTTCAGTTATTCCACATATATCCACTTTTGCACTCTCAAGCACCTGTATAATCTCTCTCTCTTTCACCTCATCATTCATACCCTTAACATTCCACATTGCAATCTTTACCACGTCCTTTGTCCTGTCCTTTTTCGTCAACTTTTGGTCAGTCCTGGTCCGAGGCTTCTTGTTCGTATTTTTAGTTAGTTGTTTTTACGGGGTGGGGCACTAACCCACCACTAACCCTTTTAGTCACCTCTTATGACAAGCAGGGATACTGGGGGAGAATTCTTGAAAAACCCCCTACCCCCAGTATATCAAGTACTATCTATCTATCTATCTATATACCTAGGCTGCTTCCCCCAAGAAAAGGGAGGTAGCCAAGACAGGTCAACACACTACCAATTTACTCATCCATTCATACACATTCATTTGCATCTTAGCCCCAAAGGGGAGATGGGAGAGATCCTCACTGCACCACACCGCATGAGGGTCAACCACGCAGTGCAGTCAGTGACATCCGCAGCAGGGCCCGACAGCAAAGCTGGTTTACCCCTGCCGCATCATAATGGACCCATCCCCTTACCCGCACCTGACCTGATCAGCTGATCGGACAAAATGCGGGAGAATATCCCCTCAGAGCTGCATCATCATTTATTCATTCACAATTTCCCTCCATTCATTTCTGTCACGCACAGCCACTCTTCCTTGCTCAACAGAGAAACCCTCTCGCATCCAACACTCTCTTCACACTGTCCATCCATCCTGTTCGTGGTCTTCCTCTCAGCCTTACACCTCTCACATCAGATCTAGTTATCTTTTTCACCAGTCGCTCATTATCCATTCTCTCCATATGCCCAAACCATCGCAACACCTTCTGCTCAACTCGATCAGCCATCTCCCGAACAATTCCAGTTCTCTTTCACACTTCATCATTTCTCACTCGATCCATATGCATCACTCCACACATACTCCTCAGACACCTCATCTCCATTACATTCAAACTTTTCCTCTCTGCTACACCCATATTCAATGTTTCAGCCCCATATAATGCAGTCAGTACCACAATACCCTCATACCGCCTTCTCTTTACATCCACTCTAAGTGAACGACATCTAAACACTTTTTTCATACCTCCCAGCACCTTTCCAACTTCATTCATTCTAAACTTCACTTCTGCATCTATTCTTCCATCCACAGCAACATGTGACCCTAAATACTTAATCTACCTCCTCAAGCAACCCACCATTCAAAACTATATTCATCCTCCTACCATCTACCAACCTCGTACACTTCCATCACTTTACTCTTATTCTCATTTATTTTCAGTTTCCTCCTTTCACACACCCTTCCAAGCTCCTCTACCAACTGCCTCAATCTCTCCTCTGAATCAGCCACCAGTGCAGTATCATCCGCAAACAGCAGCTGCTTCAGATTCCACTCTCTACCATCATTCACCAGACTCAGTTCTCCAGCTAACACTCTTGCATTCCCCTCCCTTACATCATCATCCATATAAATATTAAACAACCAAGGCGACATCACACATCCCTGCCGCAGCCCCACTCTCACGGGAAACAAATCACTCACAGTGTTTTCCACTCTTACACACGCTTTACCATTTACATAAAAACTTTTCACTCCTTTAACCCGCCGAGTCCCGACCGGTTTTCAACCCAGCCTACCCCCAGATCCCGACCGATTTTCGACTTTTTGTTTTTTGGCTGAAATCTTCACTTTTGGTGAGAAACATCGAAAATTCATAGTGAAATTGCGATCCTGAGGTAAAAAAAATGTTGATACAGGTGTCACTCAACCTTACGTTTTCCTTCTTTTTCAGGGTATCTGGCTAAGAAAACGAATTATGGAAGGGTTGACTAATTCAAGCCACTTTAAATTACATATTTATTTCATTTATTTGGTATGAATTTATGTGTAGTAAAAGTCTATAATGGTTTTCACACAATAATATAGGCGTATATAAGCATTGTTCACTTACCCAAAACCCCAGTGTATGGCACCATCCTTTATGACATTACCACCTCATCACTTCTGTTTGTTTCTACCTCTAGCTTCTTTGTTTCTTTGTCCTCCACCTCAAGAATCACTTTCACCGTGAATTTTGTCATTAGAGAGACTGTGGGGCAACATACCTTTACTGGCTAGGTTTCTGCTAACTGGTGAATTGCCCAGTGTAGGGGGGAGGGGGGGAGGGGGGTTAGGAGGGGCCAGGCAGTATCCCTGCTTGACAGCAGGTAGAGGAAGGTCTCCCACATATGCCTACCAAAAATCACCCACGAATGTTGAAAAATGTGCACACAATGGGCCTTGCAATTGCGTGACGTGCGATGTACGTCGTTGGGTCTGTCCACGGAAAAAAGTAGCGACGTACACCGTACGTCGATGGGACTCGGCGGGTTAAGTAACCTGCCATCAAGCCCATACAATCTTAAAACATTCCACAAAGCCTCCCTATCAGTTGTATCATATGCTTTCTCTAAATCCATGAACGCCCAAAACACATCCTTACCTTTCGCTAATTACTTTTCACACGCCTGTCTCACAGCAAACACCTGATCCACACATCCCCTCCCTCTCCTAAAGCCACACTGCATTTTATTTAACATGGTAATATCTTATATGATAAGTAAATAAGCACCTATCTTCACAGGAGATGTCAACTCAGCCCAGAGGATAGTGTATAACTACCATCAGGTGTGGAAACAGTTTGGCTTTACCCCAGAGTTCTACAACATCCCTCAGGTGAGAAGCTTGCTCTACATCTAGGAGGAGCCAGTGTATAGCAACATAATTACTGTATGAGGATTGTCAGCTTCTCCTGCTTTTGCTTTCCTGTTCCTGTGTCCGAATCATTACCATGGCTTAAATACTGGAATAATGTGTTAAAAAATGGGGATTTATCTCTGATACCACCGTACAGGAAGGCACCAACTTTCGTGTCTAATAGAGGCTGTGAAAAGTGCCACCAAAGTTGGTTCTGCCAAAGTTGGGACATTGACCTTATGGGAATAGGGACCGGGCCCCTAAGAAACCTCACCTCCTTAGTGTATTTCGTACTTTAAATATGCTTTAAAGTTACCTGAAATGTTGCCATCAACACATTATAATCATAAAGGAGGCCACGGCTTCCGCATCAGCCGATTGTGCCTCCCTGTGGTAGAATACATGCTTGACTTTGGCTCTGCCTTTGAACCTCAGTGGCCAACTCCATGAAGAAGTGAACTCTAGGGGTGATGCAGTGTTATGTTTTGTTGCAAATGCCTGGTCTTGAATTTCAGGCCGTGGCACACAAACGCCTTTCCGGGTCCTCATATTTAATCACTATAACAAAGAACTTTCAACCACTGGCATAATTGAGCTGTACTCGGTCACTGTTTTCACTCATCTACCCCCGGCACCTGGTTCAAAATGCTTCTTCACAAGGGCTAGACTGGCTTTAAGTTCACTCAGCTGTTTTCTCATACTATGCACAGTTGACTCTGGTACAGTATATTATATATTTTGCATATTTCAGAGTTACAAGCACCTTTCTCCATTTCCACCACAATTTTTTTTTTTTTTAAACCCTTAAACCTCGGGGTTGTCGGAGGCGCGCCCTGCCCATCCCGCGAGGATATTTGCACTCCGACTGACTTTTTAAAAATATTTGCCAAAAATCAGTTATTAGTCCTAGAATATTATAATTACATATGCATATGGCACATACCTTCAGCTTTCTCCTGGGATGTTTTTCTAGCACTCGTCGACTACCATAGGACTTGTGGAGACTTCTGAAGTTGGGTAACTAAGTCTCCGCTTTACTCTTCCCGACTTCCTGTAATATGAATACCACTGCCAGATATTAACACTGGAAACACTATTCAATGATTTCCAAGTACAGTAAGACCTCACTATAACGGACTAATTGGGGCTCAGGCCAGTCCGAAATATACGATTTTCCGATAAAAGCGACATCCGGACTTACCCCTGTTAATCTGGACTCTTTCCGATATATCAGACATTAGTCCGGATTGTATCGGTAGTTTTCACCACCATTGCAGTATTGTACTGTGTTATACCTTCACTACATTAATCAAATGGTATAATAATTCTGTACTGTGCACTGAAAAACATGTCTTTTACTTGTCTTATTGTGGTGAACATAGCTGTAGTTGTCAGGCAGTCCGGACTGCTTTCTGGCTATATCGGACTTTTTCCGATATATAGGAGTTTAGTCCGGTAGCTCCTCGAGTCCGATAAAAGCGAATTCCGGTCTACTGAAGTCCGTTATATCGAGGTTTTACTGTAGTTTGGAATCTATACACCAAAAAAAAAAAAAACACACACACTGTGAAAGCAATGTAAAATACGAGCGCATACGAGCCTCCCACTCGCGCTAATTCGCCGCTGGTATTCTGTCATTTCTTACTCATATACACACTCACACTTTATTATTTCTAGTACTTTATTACACTTATATATATCTACAGTCCTTTACTGCTTCCCACACGATGTTTAGTAGGGGTAGAGGTCACAGGGCCTTTTACAATGGGCACAAAAGCGGCAGAAATGGATGGGCACGACTGCGACGTTATTTCACCGTGAAGGACGAGAGTGAACTGAATGTACAATACGTATCTCGGTAGCCAAGAGTTGAAAATGTCAGCTGCTAACGTATATGCTAAGAAATAAGTTGTAGGAAATCTAGACAATACATAATAAATTAGGTAGTTCCAGGTGAATATAAATATCACTCAGGCTTCTCCCTTCCTTTCTTATATACATTTATATTACGAGAGTACCTCATACAGCATATTTCACGGGGGAAAAAAAAAGGGGGGAAATTAGCGAACGAGTGCAGGTTGGATGTTGGCAGGTGATAATTAGCCAATTCCAGGTGTATGGCACTATCAGTTACCTTATTTTTTTTATATATATATTATTTTGTATAAGAACAGGGCACAGGGCTCATTTCAATGGATGAAAACAGTGGAAAAATCCGGGGAAGATTTACTTAGCGCAGAGCAGCTGAGCAGACGACACGAGAGTGTAATGGAGGGGAGGTAGGGAGGGAAGTCTACAATGGGGGAAAATGACTAAATTGTCAACAATGGATGGGAGTACTGATGACATTAGCAGCTCTGACTATTGTTGGACATTGACAGTGCTGATAGATGATACAAGTCACCACCTGAAAGCCCGGGCGAATTAAAAAAAACACAGAGTCACACAAGTGACGCCCCGCGGTATGATCCATTGCACCCGACCGTCACGAAAGTGACGACCCGCGGTTTAGGGGTTGTCACCGTACTTGCATTTTTTCACCCCTTTGTGGTAGTCATGCTTGGCCTTCCCATTACTGCCTGCTGTTCCAGGTTCACGCCTTCTTACGCCATTTCCACCATCACCTTGTCCACCTCCAGCTCCACTTGAAGCACAGGATGACATATTTCCATCAGTTACTAATCAAGGACCCTAGAGTGTAACACTCAACATGCGGACACACTGAACACTTGCGGGAAACAGGCCGAAACTGAGTGTTGGTGCTGGCGTTGCCGTGGCGAGAATTCTAAACTTGTGCTGCTGGAGTGCGCAAAAGTGCACTTTTTATTTTAAAATGTACAATCTCCATATTTACACTCCATATTTAATTTTGGGTAGGGCCTGTTTGGTGTTATAGGACTTTGATAGGGTAAGGTAGCTGTGCCACTGGAACGCCCATCTATTTTTCCCATTGATTCTTAACTTCACGCTTCGTTGTTTCACGTTTCGTGACGTTTTGGCGGAACATCAAAACAGCGAAAAATGAGGACTTACTGTACACACAATCCACCCAAACGTCTCTCTCCTGTAGCATGTCAATCGCTCTTGAGTAAAAGCTCAAGTTGGAAACACATGACCTTCCACATTTGAATCCAAACTGGCTTTCACGTAAAATATTGATCTCTTCCAGATATTTTATCCATCTATCTTTCAGGATCCTCTCGCACAGTTTTTCAACCATGCTGGTTAGGGACAGTGGTCTATAGTTCAGGGGTTCTTCCTTGTTTCCTCCCTTATAAATCGGTACCACATTTGTTCTCTTCCATTCCCGAGGCTCTTTCCTCTCTTCCAGAGAATGCACAATTGCAACCATGCTGGTTAGGGATGCTGGTCTATAGTTCAGGGGTTTTTCCTTGTTTCCTTCCTTATAAATCGGTACCACATTTGCTCTCTTCCATTCCCGAGGCACTTTCCTCTCCTATAGAGAACGTACAATTGAACTGCGAATCTTATTCACCAGTTGTTCTCTGCATTCATTCAGTACCCAGTTAGAAATTCCATCCGGTCCTGGGGCTTTCCTTACATCTTGAGTTTCCAGTAATTTATACACTTCCTGCACTTCCACTTTTATATCTTTTATCACTACATTTCTAGTCACTTCCTCCCTCTCCAGAAACTCCCTTTCTTTAGTAAAAACTGATTGGAAACATTTGTTCATTATTTCAGCTTGCATTGCCACATCTTTATACACCTCTCCTTTTACAGTGTGGTGATTCCTTCCTTTTGTTTCAATTTGCCATTGACAAATCTATAAAACAATTTGGGTTCATCCTTACATTTGTCAGTTATGCCTTTTTCATAGTTCCTTTCTTCCTCTCTACATATTTTTGTACTGTATATTCATTTCTAGTTCTTTTATATTCTTCCTTTGTTCTGTTATTACTTCTCTTTCTCCATTTGTTCCACGCCATGTCCCTCTCTTTTTTCGCTATCATACACCTCCTATGAAACCACTCCTTTTTCCTGTTTTCTTTCCCACTTACTCTTGGAACATATTTTTGCACTCCTGAATTATAGAGGTCTAGAAAGATATCCCACTTCCTCTGAATCTCGCATGTTTCTCTTAATTTTCTCCAATCCGCATTTTCTAAAAATTTTCTCAATTCAGTAACATCTGCTTTCCCAAAGTTGTATCTTCCCTGCCTATGAAGCTCGTCTCTTGGCACCACGTTCCCTATTATCATCTGAAACTCAATGACCACATGATCACTTTTTCCTGTAGGACACAGATATTTCAAAGATTCAGTTACATCAGGTTCTTTTGGTCACCAGTAAATTTAATCTTGCTGGTGTGTCATCACCCCGGAATCATGTCTCTTCTTTGACCCACTATGTCATTACATTATTCATTACTATGTTTAACAACATAGTGCCCCATGAATCTTCGCTGCCTCCTGGGTCCCATTCCTCCCAGTTCACCTCTTTACAATTAAAATCTCCCATTAGAATTATATTGTTGCTTTTCTCAATCACTTTCTGTAGTTAACTAACCATGTCTGACAATTTCTCCTGGTATTCATCATCATTCCATGCTCTTGTCCTATGTGGAACATATACAACTGCCATATCTCTCTTACCATTCTCTCCAGTTTCTAATTTCACATTTACCACTTCGGCCCTACCCTCTCCCATTTCCACAGTATCTACACTTATGTTGTTCTTCACTGCTATCATCATTCCTCCTGCCGTTTTTTCTTTTCTGTCTCTCCTCCACAATTTGTATTTACCATCTCCCATATGGATATCAATATCCTCTCTTAATACAAAGCACATAACATCAGGTTCATGTACCCTCAAGAAATCGTTGATTTCTAACCTTGCCGATACAGTATTAAAACCATCAACATTAGTATACACCACTTTTTTTGTTATTATTTATACCCTCTTCTCTCCTTCTCTCTGTTGGTGCCACTTCCTCAATTTCTGATCCATAACTTTCCAATAAAAAACTGTCTTCTCTTCCTCCGTTCTCTGTTCACTTTTTGCCTTTGCATCCTTTACTAACTCCTTTATTTTAGCTCTTTCTTCCTCATTTGCATCTCTCCTTATCCAAACATTTTTGAACCCCATTTTTTCTGATAATTTCCATGTTCTGTTGATGATTTCACTTACCATTACCTGGGACTTAAACTTTACCTTCAGTGGCCTTACCCCTCCTTCCTCATACTTTTCTAACCTAAACACTTCTTCAATCTCTTCTTGAGCTTCGTTGTTACCCTCCATAACTACTGATATTATCTCTTTAACCTTACTCAATTCTTCTCTTTCTCTTTCTGATCTTATTGTACGTTTTTCTTTTACTCCCGAAATTATTACACATTTTTTCTTATCTGCTACATCCCTGACTAAAGATTCTCTACTTCTTAGTACCCTAACCACTTCCTTCTCCACCTTTTCCTTGCTTTGTTGTTCTACAATCTCTTTCAAATTTACATTCCCTTCCTCCTGAATTTTCTTCCACCCCTTATGTTGCTCCATGATTTCCTTAATATGTTCATCTTGCATCCTTGATTTTGATTCATACTCATGTAGTTTACTTTTCATTCTTTCCCTTTCTTCTTCCAACCTCTTTTCTCTCTCTTGAGCTGTTTTATTTCATATGAGGCAGATTCGTTACTCACTTTTAATTCTGTGACTTCTCTTTCTTGTTCCGCCCTTCTTGTGCAAACTTTTTCCAGTTTGTTCTGTAGGACTTTGATCTCTCTCTCCTGTTCTGAGGTCTGCCTCTGCAACTCTTTAATTACTACCCATACCTTTTTTAATTCCTGGACATTCCTCTCCGCCGTTTTCTCTATTCCTGCTACTCTTGTTTGGTTCAGCTTAGTACTGTACTTCCATTTCCCACATCATCTTCGGAGAAGCCCACGAATTCCCCTTCACCACCAGATGTAAACAAAGCTCCATCGCTCTCCGCCATGATGCAACCATATGGAAACTTTTCTGTTTCCACTGTATCTTGTACTCTTTATAACCGAAACCTGCGGTTTTTCTAACTAATGTCCGACGGGACCACCACTCACACACTCATTCACATAATCACAATAGGCTGGTCTTCTTTTTGCCGCTGATTCAGCAATTATTTCCCTGCGATCCAGGAAGATGTCCGTTTCTGTTGGCGACCTGTGTGTGTGTGTGTGTGTGTGTGTGTGTGTGTGTGTGTGTGTGTGTGTGTGTGAGACACTGACTAAGGCTCATCCTTAATCTATCTTCATGGGAGGTGCAGATAAGTCCTGGCTAAGCTTATTATCTACCGGTCAGCTAAGTCGCACCAATGTGTGAAAAGGGTACTACCGCTCCCATGTCAGCCTCAGCAGGTTGTATATTTCATGTTTTCATGCTTTGTCGACTATAACCAGCCAAAAAACACACCAGCATGAATGGAAAACAGCCAAAAAACCACCAACAGTCCTGATGCAGTTTGACCTGTCTTCTCTCCCATGGGAGGCTTGGCCCTGCTTGTAGCACTACCTTCCCCTGACCTGGCCTTAGCTCTAAACTTATTCCACGCATTCCTTTCCTGTCACGGGAAATTTACAATTCTCTCTCTCTCTCTCTCTCTCTGCATGTGAGTGGGAATATACACTCCACCCTCGGCTATCGCAGGTTCCACTATAGCGTTTTATCGCTATCGCGTTCGTATAAAAAACTACCCAAATACCTTTATCACACTAAATGCCTGCTATCACGCACAAGAAGTGTTATTTTTTTTTAAAAAGGCCGGGTTCCGGCGCTCTGCCCAGGCAACAAAAGATTCACTTGATGATTGGTCGCGTGACGTCAGCGCCAGCCGAGCACTGACTGGTCGCCCGACCGAGTCTCCCCCGCCGCCCGCCAAGCCATTCAAGTGCTCGTCCTCAGACCGCAAACAGTGACAGTGAGAACAATAATCTTTTTTGTGATATTACAATGGTCAAATAACTCAAAGTAAAATGGCAACCCCGTACGGGATTATGGCGTCTGGCAATTGATAGATCACCCATAGCTGTCTTCATTCATGACTGCGAATTGCCTTGTTATTGTTGAGACGGGGAATTTGACTTGATGGCGAATTGTCCTGAAACCACCAGTCCTTGCTGACGACTTCTAAGCTTTTACAGTAGGCGCGGAAAGTATTGATGTTTTTTTGCCGATGTCATTCTTCTTCTCGTTAAGTGAAGTAGTGTCAGTACTACCCCTCCCCTGTGATGCGAAATGAGCTGACGCTTTTTCAACGGGAGCTGGCAACCCTGCTTGATAGGTTTGGCACCACACGAGCAGGCTCAGTAATGTTTGGGCAGCCACAGGAGGAGGATTGTCTCTGTGTGTGATGCACCACGAGGGCATGTTTTGACTCAAATAACACAGTTATTTGGTTACCTACCACATTCTCATCATGCTTAAAGTAACCACAAGCAAGGACAAACGTGTGGAAGTGATTACTTTATACAAAGCTGGCCACAAACTCCCATTTATAGCAAATCAGATGGTGTTAGACTGAGGACAGTGCAGAGACTGGTGAAGCGGTTCAAGGACAGTGGGGAGGCCATTCCTCCCACTCCACTTCCCAAGCCTGGGAGACCTCGTAAGACAACCTTCAGGACCCGTCGGCTGATCTCAAGGCAAGTTAGCAAAGATCCAAGGCTAACAGCACGAGATTTAAAAGAAAAGAACCCACAGTTGCTGGCAGATGTGTCTGTCAGAAGTGTGCAGCAGCTGTTGCATAACGGTCTGGGCTACAGGAGTTTTTGTGCTCGTAAAAAACCACTGCTTACTGCACTTCAGAAGAAAAAGGGAGTAAATTTTTGTAAGAAATATCTTGCCTGGAGTGAGGAGCAATGGAAAACTGTGCTTTGGAGTGATGAGTCAACATTTACTGTCACTGGTACCCCTTCATCACGAGTGTACTGCAAACGAGGCAGTGACCCCCTGGTTCCTAAGTACACTTCCAAGTTTGTTAAATACCCTGCCTCACTCATGGCTTGGGGCTGCTTTACAAATTATGGTGTTGGTAGGTTGGTAATTCTACCTGCAAATGAAAAAGTGAACCAGAACAATTATTTGGAGCTATTTTGTGATGTTTTAAGTGACTCTTTTGATAAAACCAAGGCAAGAGTATTTATGCAAGATTCTGCCCCTGCACATGTTGCAAAGTCAGTGAAACAGTGGCTAACAGACTTTGAGATTCCCTTTATTTGAGATTGGCCCGGAAACAGCCCAGATATCAATCCCATTGAGAATTTATGGCCGCACATGAAGCGGAACATCATCTTTGCCTAAACTTGAGGCTGCAGTCAAGCAGCTATGGAGCAGTTTTAGTCCGTCTGTTCTGCAAAACTACGCCATCAGTCTCCCCAGACGCCTTAAGAAGATAATAAAGGTGAAGGGGAATGCCAGTAAATACTAAATTCAATGGTGAGTGTTAATTTATTTGTTTCTCCTTGCTAACCACAAGAATGTTTTCTTTTTTTAAGATGGCATCAACACTTTCCGCGCCTACTGTATTTTTTTTTCCTTTATTGTTGATGACTAATGGCTTTCAAAAATAGTTTCCCACTGAATTTTTTTTTTAATGGGCACAAAAACTTATTCCTGGTGAAATATGCATGATGTTAGACAGCCATCAAAAGGGATTTTAAGTTCTGTTTCATATTAACTCTCCCTGTAAAACAAATACAGTAAGTCTTCATTTTTTGCTGTTTTGATGTTCCACCAAAATGTCGTGAAACGTGAAACGTCGAAGTGTGAAGTTAAGAATCAGTGGGAAAAATAGATGGGCGTTCCAGTGGGACAGGTACCTACCGTATCACAAAGTACTTTAACACCAAACTGGCCCTACCCAAAATTAAATGAATGTTTACTAGTTGCTTATACAGCCTAACACAATAAACATTGACCTGAAAAGACATTAACAGTGTAACAACAGCCACTGAAAGGCCAAACCCTCAAATGCAGCCCACACGGTTTGTTTTGATCACGTGATTTACTGTACTGTTTTTCCACACTCCACAGGACTGAATTTATAAGTTCAACATTTACATTACTGTTCTGGTAAGTTTATGTGGAAGTTAAAATACTATTAAATAACGTTAAAGCAAGAAATAGTCTCATAACCAGTTTACCTGATATTGGAATGTTGACTGGATTAGTTGTTTTTTTAAGTTTTGCGGTAGTGCTATTCGAAAGGACTGAATTTCTAAGTTCAATATTTACATTACTGTTCTGGTAAGTTTATGTGCAAGTTAAAATACTATTAAATAACGTTAAAGCAAGAAAAGTCTCATAACCAGTTTACCTGATATCCAATGGGATGTTGACTGGATTAGTTGTTCTTTTAAGATTTGCAGTAGTGCTTTTCCATAGGACTGTAATTCAAAGTTCAATATTTACATTACTGTTCTGGTAAGTTTATGTGCAAGTTAAAATACTATTAAATAACGTTAAAGCAAGAAATAAAGTCTCAACCAGTTTACCTGATAGCCATTGGAATGTTGACTTGTTTAGTTGTTCTTTTAAGATTTGCTGTAGTGCTTTTCCATAGGACTGAATTTCTAAGTTCAATATTTATATTACTGTTCTGATAAGTATACAGTATGTGCAAGTTAAAATACTATTAAATAACGTTAAAGCAGGAAATAAAGTCTTATAAACAGTTTATCTGATAGCCATTGGAATATTGACTTGTTTAGTAGCCTTAGATCAGCTGAGCTACCAAAACAGTGAGGATGGCAGATGCTGCAAGGTCATGTATTGATTGAAGACGTTTATTTGATAGTGTTTGTATGCTCAGGTGTCAACAAAACTGACATTTAACACATTAATAATCATTCTTATATATACAGTAGGCGTGGAAAGTATTGACTTTTTTTGCCGACGTCATTCTTTTTCTCGTTAAGAGAAGTAGGGTCAATACTACCCTCCCTTGTGATGCGAAATGAGCTGACGCTTTTTCAACGGGAGCTGGCAACCCTGCTTGATAGGTTTGGCACCACAGGAGCAGGCTCAGTAATGTTTGGGCAGCCACAGGAGGAGGATTGTCTCTGTGTGTGATGCACCACGAGGGCATGTTTTGACTCAAATAACAGTTATTTGGTTACCTACCACATTCTCATCATGCCTAAAGTAACCACAAGCAAGGATAAACGTGTGGAAGTGATTACTTTATACAAAGCTGGCCACAAACTCCCATTTATTGCAAATCAGATGGTGTTAGACTGAGGACAGTGCAGAGACTGGTGAAGCGGTTCAAGGACAGTGGGGAGGCCATTCCTCCCACTCCACTTCCCAAGCCTGGGAGACCTCATAAGACAACCTTCAAGACCCGTCAGCTGATCTCAAGGCAAGTTAGCAAGGATCCAAGGCTAACAGCACGAGATTTAAAAGAAAAGAACCCACAGTTGCTGGCAGATGTGTCTGTCAGAAGTGTGCAGCAGCTGTTGCATGATGATCTGGGCTACAGGAGTTTTTGTGCTTGTAAAAAACCACTGCTTACTGCACTTCAGAAGAAAAAGGGAGTAAATTTTTGTAAGAAATATCTTGCCTGGAGTGAGGAGCAATGGAAAACTGTGCTTTGGAGTGATGAGTCAACATTTACTGTCACTGGTACCCCTTCATCACGAGTGTACCGCAAACCAGGCAGTGACCCCCTGGATCCTAAGTACACTTCCAAGTTTGTTAAATACCCAGCCTCACTCATGGCTTGGGGCTGCTTTACATATTATGGTGTTGGTAGGTTGGTAATTCTACCTGCAAATGAAAAAGTGAACCAGAACAATTATTTGCAGCTCTTATGTGATGTTTTAAGTGACTCTTTTGATAAAACCAAGGCAAGAGTATTTATGCAAGATTCTGCCCCTGCACATGTTGCAAAGTCAGTGAAACAGTGGCTAACAGACTGTGAGGTTCCCTTTATTCGAGATTGGCCCGGAAACAGCCCAGATATCAATCCCATTGAGAATTTATGGGCGCACATGAAGCGGCAGCTGCGTAGTATGGACACATCATCTTTGTCTAAACTTGAGGCTGCTGCTATGGAGCAGTTTTAGTCCGCCTGTTCTGCAAAACTACGCCATCAGTCTTCCCAGACGCCTTAAGAAGTTAATAAAGGTTAAGGGGAATGCCAGTAAATACTAAATTCAATGGTGAGTGTTAATTTATTTGTTTCTCCTTGCTAACCACAAGAATGGTTTCCTTTTTTAAGATGGCGTCAACACTTTCCGCGCCTACTGTATGCACTTGTGTTATGGTGCTAAAGTACTCGCCATCTTCTTTGTTTACAAACAGGGGAGCATATGCATCGTCTGCTGAGTGTTGGCTGCCGGCTGGGAGCGTCGAGGTTGGGGGGAAAATGACGAAGTTTGCTACATGTCAAAAACTTTTTTCTTTCGTGAAAAATGAAGCGTCGAAGTAAAATTCATCGAAATATGAGGACTTACTGTAACTCAAAGTCAAATGGCCACCCCTTACGGTATTATGGCGTCTGGCAATAGATAGATTAATAGATAGATCACCCATAGCTGTCTTCATTAATGACGGCGAATTGTCTTGTTATTGTTGTGACGGGGAATTTGACTTGATGGCGAATTGTCCCGAAACCATCAGTTCTTGTTGACGACTTCTCTACAACTTTTATTTTTTTTCCTTTTTTGTTGATGACTAGTGGCTTTCAAAAATAGTTTCACACTGAATTTTTTTTTTATGGGCACCAAAACTTATTCCTGGTGAAATATGCGTGATGGTAGATGGCCATCAAAAGGGATACTAAGTTCTGTTTCTTATTAACCCTCCCCATAAAACAAATAACTCAAAGTCAAATGGCCATCCCTTACAGGATAATGGCATCTGGCAATAGATAGATAGATCACCCATAGCTGTCTTCATTAATGATGGCGAATTGTCTCATTATTGTTGTGACGGGGAGTTTGACTTGACGGCAAATTGTCCCAAAACCATCAGTCCTTGCTGACGACCTCTTTATAGCTTTTATTTTTTTCTTTCATTGTTGATGACCAATGGCTTTCAAAAATTGTTTCACACTGCATTTTTTTTTTTTAATGGGCACCGAAACTTATTACTGGCGAAATATGTGTGATGCTAGACCGCCTTATCAAAATGGATAGTAAGTTCTGTTTTTTATTAACCCTCCCCATAAAATAAACAACTCAAGTCAAATGGCCACCCCTTACAGTATTATGGTGTCTGGCAGTAGATAGATAGTACAGTATAGTATTGTCAGGGGAAATTTTATGTTTTTCAAAGGGGTAATGATATTGTATAACTCGTGTATACAATGTATAGCTATGTGTGCTAAGAATGACTATCGAGTCATTTACTGAGAGAGAATAGACCTGTGAAATCGAGCAGCGATTTCACTTTATGCTGGCTCACTTCGCCAATTCTCTAGAGTCGAGAATTTATAGACTTTCTCAACGGTACGCAGCAGAGACTAGATGCTCTATTAGGCTGTAATATTGTACTGTTGGCCTCTAAGAAAGTTAGCTTCTCCCCCCAACAATCAAAAATGATAATAATAAAGATAACAGGATCTTGGCTGAGCCAAACTTCTAGCTAGCACAATGGATTTAAGGATTAATGCCAAAAGCTGGCCTAAGTACCAGTCGTGATTTAATACAAAGAGTTGTGCTAATGTGGAGTAGCAAAACTATATTAAATAAGTGGGAAAATTAAACACGACTGTTACTCTTAACAAAGCTCAAGAAAACGAACTGTAAATGTATTGAATACAGGCAAATAAATTTATGTTACATGACTCCAATTCAAATCAAATGAAGGAATGCACTCACTCACTCAGACAAACAGCTAAATATTTCTAAAAAAAGCTTAAGCCTAGGAAAAACCAGAAAATACTAATCGGTATGGATGAAACAGAGCTGCTGTGACGATCACCAAAGTGGGTGGGAGCTGCAGGAGACATGCCAATACAAGCTGAAATCTGAAATCGCTAAGAAAGCACTAAAGCCTTGAAAGGCGTACCGCGCCGCGCCGTGTCTACAGGCAGACTGAGGTCTAGTTTGAATACTCGGCGCGGCGAGCGTGGGAGGTGCGCGCGCCGGCGTATAACGGCTCAGAGAACACGACAATTCAAATTTATGGGACGATGTCACGACTTACTTAACATAACGTTACGTAGAAAATTCGTGACAAGTATTTCTAATTTATATGCTCATTTTTAGACCATTATATGTTATTATGTGGTACAAAAAGGGTATCTTAGGGGTAAATATTGAGGTCATGGCACCAATTAGAATTATTACCATAAGTTCTTCAATTTGGCTATCGCATTTTCGGCTACAGCACAGCAATGGCGGCACCAATTAGGCGTGATAGCCGAGGGTGGGGTGTAATGTAAACCACATCTGTTCAGAATTATTTTATTTTGTATGCAGAGGATTGTATATTGTATGCAGACCCCAAATTATTGTATAAATACAATAATAATTGTATGCAGCGCAACCCTGTCGAATCTGTGGTGATGGCAGAGAGGCTGTGTTAGGTTGCGATGGTTGAGAAATTGAAGGGGTTACCCTCATAAAATCTCGTATGTCTCGCTGCTTGCAACTCTTTCCTCTCTGGCAGCAAAAACTCATTTTGAATGCAGTGAAGAGACATAACATCATGAGCGCTCATGTATGTGCACTGTTCTGCAAATTTGATAAACACCGACAGGCTTTTCACAGCATCTCTCCATGACACTTTCGGCTCCGGTTCTTCCTTTTCCATGCTCTCAGTGTCATTTGACTTATCTTTATCAATCACTGATGCAATGATTTCATCATCATTAAGCGATAATGTCACTCGTTCATCATTATCAACCCACTCCTAATGCATCATCACTTGCTTGAAATGTTGTACTGGTGTCCGCGGGAGCAATTACAACCATGCGTGGTAATTTTAAATTGCATATTTATATATATATCTATATCTATATC
>JAGKTI010000377.1:129139-142842 GCA_018397915.1 Birgus latro
ACACACACACACACACACACACACACACACACACACACACACACACACACAATCCCTGGTGTAACATGCAATACATCAGTGTCATTTAAACAACACATCACAAATATAAAAAATAAATTAATACCAAGACTCGATGCCTTGAGGTCACTTGTCAGTACAACATTTGGACACAACAAAGAAACCACCACCACAGTATACAAACAATATATACATTCAGTGATGAATTATGCAAGCCCTGCTTGGGCTTCAAACCTCACTAAAACACACTATAACACTCTTCAGACCATACAGAACAAGGCTTTAAAAATAATCACAGGCTCCACAACTACTACACCCACAGAGCACCTACACCAAGAAACCAAAGTCCTCAAAGTCAAGGATCATCTAGACACGAGAGGCACCCCAATTCTCGCTGCAGCTTCCACAAACCCACAACATCCACTACACTACATGGCAGCACATCCACACACACCAAGGAACATCAAAACTATACCCAGCACATGATATCAGATACAAATACTGTCATCTCTCCCCCCTTGCCCACCTCAAACCAGCTTCCAGGAGCATATCCATACACAAATCACTCGCCACTCCATTTAGTCACTTAAAGACAACACACAGCTGCATGCATGGCCTCCTGATATCCAACCTTCTGAATCCTATCTCCCTCATGAGGGCAGAGTCCACCTGGCCAGGCTGAGATGTGGGCATCATCCAGCCCTCTTAAGTTATCAGAAGAGGCTGGATGACTCCATCACTGATGCCTCTCCAGGATGTAACACAGCACCCCATACTATTAAGCACATTATGGAAGACTGCATTGCACACAATCACCTATGCCAAAAATACAACATACACTCCTTGAGAGCTGTGTGGAAAAGCCCGGTCTTGGCTGTGGCCTTCCTTAGGGACTCGGTGCTGTTCAGCCTGACTGCCTAGGGAATAATTTTTTTTTTTTTTTAATGGAAGGAAGAAGGAACCAAAGGCCATGGGCCAGCAAACTGTGCCTTCCAAGAAAAAACAAAAACAATATGAAAGAGCCAAATTCAAGATCATTCATTTCGAGATGCCTGAACTACTACTACTACATCACGTCATGTTATTGCTCATTAGTAAAATACCATTTTGACTTATAGTTGGTGGATTTGGAGGCAACCTGAGAAGATCTGCAGCCATCGTACAGTGCCACCCAGGCAGTTTAAACAGTGATGAGAAGTAACTCTCAGATTCAGAGAGCCGAGGAGAGGGTGCATTATTTATCTTCGCTTAATATGTCTCGCAAGGCACAGTAGCCATCCTCCAGTGTTGTTGATGTCTTGTTCTCTCGTGGAAAGTGTCTGTGCTGCAGTGTGCTTCCCATTTTTCCTCTGAGCATACCAGTAGCCAAATTCTCCACTTTTATGTCATATGTTGGTCAGTTCTACTACTACTTCTGTACTTGGCTTCACTCAGTGCAATGTGGGGAGGAAGAGGAAGCAGAAGTACCTCCGATGAGGTCAAACTATGCAGGTGCCTCAAAATTCGTGTACTGAACAAAATGAATGAATGAATAAATAAATAAATAAAAATAATTAAATACATAGTAAAAAAAAAATGCTTTTTCACTCTGTGGACCATCTTTAGAATCATCCTGAGGAAGTGTAAAAAAGATAGATGGAAGGGGAACCAGAGTAAGGACCCAAACTTTGCCCCTGCTCCCCCCCCCCCCCAAATGGAGATGAAGGTTTTGCATCATTCATGCAAACTGATTTTATGTAGGACTGATGTTGAAGTACTGTGAGAAGCATGGCTTAGCATTTCATCTGCATTAGTGCAGCACATACTGGTGGCATTGGCCATGTGTTAGATATCAGCCACAAGGGCAGAGATGCATGTGTCACGTGTACAGGCAATGAGCATCAAACCAAATAAAGGAACTTTTTTCACTTGTGGTGCTGTTATAGCTTTTAAAAAGTCCCATACCTGACTAGGAGGACAGGAGATGGTATGTGCATAAGCAGACTTTAATTAAACACTGAGGTGCCTGTCAGTGTAAATTGTATTAATCATGTGATATGGGCACTTGTAGGGAGCATTAGATGCATGTGTGATGATATCCAAGAGAATTGAACATTGGAATACTCTACTGTAGTACCATAATGTACCCTTTCCTGAGCCATGGATCTGGGATGATTCCTCCCTACCATACTGTTAATGCCTTCATGATGTAAGTGGCTTGTTGCCACTTCCTATGGTGCCTTTAAAAGGAGACCAGAGTTGCTGTGTGGAGAGTGAAAAATAATCCTTCTGAGCAAGAACCATTATAATGCACTAATTAAGGAATCCACATATACCTTGCTATAATGTAAGACTTAGTCTATAGTTACAGCACCATGGACCTCAGCAACAAACTGTAGGTACATTTCTTCTGTCAGAGTGAGGCTCCAACAGGGCGCGAGGGGTACCCACTGAGGCCAGAGCTGGTGGAGTCCCTCATGTACCTCTACCAGGCCACCCAGGACCCTTCACTGCTGGCCATGGGTGCTGACATCCTGGCCACCATCAAGCACTCAGCCAGGACACAGTGTGGCTATGCTACTGTAAGATGTTTTACAATCATTTATAATTTCGCTTTAGTACTCTATGTTTTGTTTTCAAAATTTGACTGAAGAATGGATATGGATGAGATAAGAATTGGTAAAATTTACAGATTTTGAACAAGGTGTGTATGTTGAGATACCAGGAGAATGAGTGCATGATCTAGGGTGAAAAATGCTGGGTTATGAGAAGATGAAGAAAGAAAGGAGTTGTGCTTAATTCCATTTTCTTAATGATTGTCTTTAAATCAAATAAAATTGTCTGGCAACAGTAGGAATAAAATGAGGACTGTATTGCATAAAATAGTTAAGGGTGGCAAGGAAGTGTGGTTGGAAAGAATAGGGTGGGTGGGGGAAAAAGGAAAAATGGAAGTAATTGGTGGAATGAGGAGATCATATGTGGCTAACAAGAAAATCACTTTGTATACACAGAATGTACAAAGAGGGAGTGTATGATAGTGGGGAGAGTACAGTTCTAGAGGAAGTGGCAAGACATCAGCTTATTGAGCTAAAATGGGAAGTAGGTCAGAGATTGAGTGAAAAAATATTTAGAAATTTTGAAGAGTAGGGAACTTGTGAAAGTAAATATTGTAGTGTGTGGAGGAGTGAGAACCATTGGATACAGGAATTAGTGGAATGAACGGAGGGAAGTGGTAGCAGCTTGTGATAGGTTGATAAAGGAGTGACCATTTTGGTGCCAAGCTGTGGCCACAAGAAAAGAACCACATAAAAAGAATAGCATTTTCACCTCAAAATAGCAGTTTCAGTCTTATCCTCCCCCCTATTTTTTTCCACACTATTTCACATTATTCCTTCAAAGCAGCTGGAGCCTGCTCAATAGTATCACAATGCTGTTTCGTATTTCCATAAATTTTAAATTATAGTATAAGTTTGAAAGAGGTTATTCTTTCGGGCATGGAAGTATACGTTCCTTTCTCATATCCTTTGTCTAATGCACGAAAGCCTTGGTTTAATCATGCTTGTTCTAATGCTGTCCACAACAAGGAGAGGGCCTATAAAAGGAACTGGAGCCAATCCACCCCTGAAACACATACTTTCTTAAGTTTCTGCACGGAATCGTGCAAAGTCTGTTCTTCGTTCTGCTAAAAATAATTTCATCCACACTAAATGTTCTCAACTCTCCAACTCGAATTCTTCTTGCTCCTTCTGGCACCTTGCCGAAAACCTTTCTAACAACTTTACCTCATCATCCTTCCCTCCTCTCTTCTACTTTGATGGCTCTGTAGCTATTTCTTCTACTGATAAAGCAGATCTCTTTGCTCAGACTTTCTCCTCCAATTCCATCTTACACGATTCCGGTGCTGTTCCTCCATCCCTTCCCCCCTTTGACTTCCTCATGGCTGACATCAAAATTTCTTCAGCTGATGTATTTTCTGCCATCGCTGGCCTCGAAACTAACAAGGCATATGGGCCTGATGGAGTCCCTCCTGTTGTCCTCAAAAACTGTGCTTCTGTGCTTACACCCTGCCTAGGTAAACTTTTTTGCCTTTGTCTGTCAACTTGTACTTTTCCTTCTTGCTGGACGTTTGCTCTCATTCAGCCAGTCCCAAAGAAGGGTGACCATTCCCAACTTTCCAACTACCGTCCAATTGCTTTAACATCCTGTGTTTCAAAAGCATTCGAGTCTGTTCTTAACAGAAAATTTTTAAAGCATCTTTCCTATCAACCTTCTTTCTGATTGCCAGTATGGGTTCTGTCTGGGACGCTTCACTAGTGATCTTCTCACCTACCTTTCAGACTCCTGGTCATCCTCCTTTCGGGACTTTGGTGAAAGCTTTGCCATTGCACTTGACATCCCAAATGCTTTCGATCGAGTTTGGCATAAATCTTTAATTTCCAAACTGCCCTCTTACGGTTTCTATCCTTACATCTGTGCTTTCATCTCTAGCTTCCTTTCTGGTCGTTCTATAGCTGCTGTTGTAGACGGCCATCGTTCTTCTCCTAGATCCATCAACAGTTGTGTTCCTCAGGGCTCTGCCCTATCACCAACTCTCTTCCTTTTACTCATCAATGACCTTCTAAGCTGTACATCTAACCCTATCCACTCGTATACTGATGATTCCACCCTTCACCTTTCCATTCGGTTCCCGCAACGTCCATCTCAGCAGTTACTTCAACAAGCAAGGGATGAGGCTATGGCACACCTAATGTCTGACTTGGCTCGTATCTCTGATTGGGGTAAAAATAATCTTGTTGTTTTTAATGCATCAAAGACATAGTTCTTACACCTATCAACCCAATAAAATCTTCCACAGGAGTACCCACTAATGTTTAATAATGTCCAGCTCAGTCCTGCACCATCCTTGAACATGCCTGGGGTTTCATTCAATAGGGATTTTTCTTGGAGAGAACATTTTACATCTCTTGTGAAATCTGCTTCCAAGAGATTAGGTGTGCGAAGCCGACTTCGAACTTTCTCTACCCTTGCACAGTTGTTGACTTTATATACGGGTTTTATTCGTCCCTGTTTAGAGTGCAACTCTCATGTGTGAGGAGGCTTTCTACATGCAGCCCTTCTCAATAGGGTGGAGTCAAAGGCTTTTTGTCTCATTAACTCTTCTCCTCTTACTGATTCCATTCAGCCTCTGTCTCTTTGCCGTACTGTTGCATCTTTATCTCTTTTCTATCGCTACTTCAATGGCCACTGCTCTGCTGAACTGTCTGCTTGCATCCCTCCACCTCTACGACGGGCACGTAGTACCCTTGTAGCAACAAACTCTCATCCCTTTTCTGTCCAACTCTCTAAGGAGTTAGTTAACTGTTACTCCCAGTCCTTCATTTATGCAACTGGTCAACTCTGGAACTGTCTTCCTTTGTCTGTATATCCTATTTCCTATGATCTCCAGTCTTTCAAACACAGTGTGTCCAGGCATCTGGAAATGAACGGATCTTGAATTTGGCTCTCTTTTGTATTGTCTTTGTTTTTTTCTTGGAAGGAACAGTTGCGGGCCAGTGGCCTTTGGTTCCTTCTTCCATGCATAAAAAAAAAAAAAGTTATATTTCTATCAAGACAAAATCCTTTACCTCCATTGCACACACCTATGTGCAATGGTAATATGAATGGTTTAACCCATTTTGCCTGAAACCTGCCTCAATGACAGTTTTATGGAGAAACATGGGTTTGAACTGTTCAAAATTGTTAGAATTTCCCTCAATTGAATAAAACAGTCTGGTTTAGTTTAAATAAAATGTGTAACTGTGTCCAAGGCATTAAAATGTTATAATAGTATTTGCAATTTACTTTTCTTCTTACATTGCTGGCTTTCCATTTTATCACATTTTTATTATTTGTGGCAGATCAAAAGTGTGACGGATCACACACTTGAGAACAGGATGGAGAGTTTCTTTTTGGCGGAGACTACCAAATATCTGTACTTGCTGTTTGACCGGGACCACTGGCTGCACGAGACGGGGCAAGTAGGCACTGCAGTTAACGTTGGCTCCAGGCAGTGTGTAGTCGAGGCGGGAGGATACATTTTCAACTCAGGTAAACTGTCTAGTAACTGATGCCAAGTCTTACTGTGTTGGAGAAAATGACAGGTTTGTACAAAACAGTATTTGATGATTATTGTGGATCTGGTATTTTCATATTGTTAGATTGCAGCTTAACCAAAAGAAATGAAACAGTACTGTAGTAGAGAATGTTGCAGGTTTATTATTGATCAGTGATTGCATTTGCCTTAATTTCCACCCACTTCATATCTCTAGGTGTTTACAAGGGCTAATGATGCTGCCTTTACCCAATGGCATTGCAGAGGGGGGAGGGAGCCATTGAGGGAGTAACTGACCCAAGTGGCACTTTTTTGTAGGGCAGCAAAATTGTTACCATGGTGTGCAGTTAACCATTCTGTTTTTACTGTTTGAGGAAAAGTTGTGAGAGACTACTGAAGAGTAGAGTATTAAGAGTAAGTGCAAGACTAATGCTCGTAGTGCCTAGATACCTCAGACATCAGGGGTGCCAGTGGTTGGCTTTTTTTTTTTTTTTAATGCCAGGAAGAAGGAACCAAAGGTCAAGAGCCCACAAATCATTCCCTCCAAGAAAAGAAAACAAAAACAAGATAACACAGAGCCAAATTCAAGGTTTGTACATTTTGAGATGCCTGGACACACTGTGTTTGAAAGACTGGAGATCATAAGCAATGGGAAATACAGACAGAGGAAGACAGTTCCAGAGTTGACCTGTTGCATATATGAAGGACTGAGAGTAGTGGTTAACTCTTGCATTAGAGAGTTGGACAGAAAGGGGATGAGTTTGTTGCTAGACGGGTGTTACATTCCTGTCATAATGTTGGGTGGATGCAAGCAGACAGTTCAGAGGAGCAGTGACCATTGAAGTAACAATAGAAAAGAGATAAAGATGCAACATTGTGGTGAACAGACAGAGGTTGAAGGGAGCTAGTAAGAGGAGGAGAGTTAATGAGACAAAAAAAACTTTTACTCTTCCTCGTTGAGAAGAGCCGTATGTGGGGAGCTTCCCTACACAGAAGAGTTGTACTTCAAACAGAGGCGAATAAAACCCATGTATAAGGTCAACAACTGTGCTTGGGTAAAGAAGGCATGGAGTCGGCCTAGCACACCTAATCTCTTAGAAGCAGATTTTACACGAGAGGTAATATGTTCTTTCCAAGATAAAACCCGAGAGAATGAAGCCCCAAGTATACAGTATGTAAAGATGAAGAAGGATTAAGCTGGATATTAATAAAAATTTGAGAGTACTCCTGTGGAAGATGTTGTCGGGTTGATAGATGTAAAAACTGAGTTTTCGATGGATTAACCCGTCATGTCCCGACTGATTTCCCACCTCTGACCCCCCCCCCCCCCCTAATCCCGACCAATTTTGGATTTTTTTTTTTTTTTTTGCCTCAAACATCCGCTTTTGGTGAGAAACAATGGAAAATCACAAAGAAAGTGGTCACCTGGGTCCATAAGTGCCCCAAATAGGCAAGCCCCCATACACCTGGTACCGTGTTCTGTCAATGTCGCGTAAGGCCGTTACATTTTCTCTGGCAGGTAATGTTATGGGAAACACCTCACAACAGGTTTACATTTATTGATTTGGAACTAATAAACATTTACTACAACAGTATAATGGTTTTCATACCGAAATATAGGAAAATAATCATTGTTCCATTACACGAGCATAGCGAGTTTGGCCACACTGGTCACACATGATTCGCTAAGGTTCTTGTTTCAGCAAATATATAATTTTTTCTACTTGCATAATAATGTTTCAATGACATTAGACCATTTTTCACTTTATTTAAATGATTTCACTTATTTACATGCCTTATGATGATATTTAGTGTAATGATAGCACATATTTACATACTCAGTGCACTCGCTATGACTGTTGTTTCAACATACATTTCATTTTTTCAACTGACATAATAATTTTCCACTAACATTATACCCTTTTTCACTTTATATAACAGTTATCACCTATTTACATGCCTTATGATTATACTTAGCGTAATATTTGCGTATATTTACGCAGCAAGTCCACTTGCTACGACTGCTGTTTGTATATTTCCACTTACATTATACTTTTCCACAAACATTACATGCATTTCCACTTTGTACAACTCTTATCACATATTTATAGGCCTTATTATTGCATTGAGCGTCTGAATATCGCATCGTTACATGCTGAGCAAACTCGCTAGCAATGTTTTGACTTAGATTCTATTTTTCCACTTACATAATACTTTTCCACTAACATTACACCCATTTCCACTTTATACAACTCTTATCACATATTTACAGGCCTTATTATTACATTGAGCGTCAGATTATCGCATAGTTACAGGAGATAGATCGACATATCGCAATCACACAATATAAAAAATGCAGCAAGGTGTGATACTCTCTAAAGCAAGAGTGAATGCACAACCCGATGTTGCACTCAACACACTCATACCTGGTGTCTTTTCTCTGAGTGCTTGGTCTCACTTTAGAGTTTCCACACACACATGACACCTGCATTGGGGCCTAGGTCTGTTGGGCTGGGAGGGATAGGGGTGGGGAAGTGGCGTGCGGTAATCCATAGGGGATGTTTCGGCGGCAGTGGCGGGGCGGGAGCGGTGTTGGGGCCTTTTGACTGCATGTTTAGCGATTATTTCCTGAGACAGCTCCCTCACAAACCCTTCAAAGGTCTCCTGAACTCTCGTTGTCATGGCGTGGAGGCGGTGGCAGGTCAGGACCGTGATATCGAGCAGGTGGAAGAAGAGTTTTTTGTGCCACTTCATCGTGGTCCTGGCACACTCCACGCTGGAAATCATGGAGTCAAACTGGTCCACCTGCCTCATATTGATATTGTAGTCTAGTACCGATTCCGGTTTCCAGATGTGGCGTCTCCTTTCGCTGCGGTATTCGACGGAGTCTGTGCGGTGCATCAGGGGCCGGTGAACAGTGGACAAGAGGCAAACTTCTCTGTTATGGTTCCATGCTGTGGCAAGGATGTTGTTTTCCTTGAAGAAGACCACCTCATTCTTGTCCAGTTTTCGCCCAACCTTGACCATGTGCTGACGGTTCACCTTGACAGTACCACAGACTCCCGTGTCGTGCAGGTGTGGGTAGAGAGCGAGAAGGGGGGCTAGTGTACCAGTTATCCAGGTACAGCACATGACCACGATGAAGGTACTCTTCAATCATTGTCTTAACCATGGCCCCAGAGAGTCCAGTACTCCGATCTTCTATTATGTCTCTCTGTGCACCGGTGTACAAGACTATGTCTTGCACATAACCAGGTTTGCAGTCACACATAACAAAGATCTTGAACCCAAAATGGTGTCTTTTGCTGGGTATGTACTGTCAAAAAGAAATATTTCCTCTCCACAACATCAGACTCTCGTCCATGACAAGGTCTCTATGAGGATAGGAGGATGAGCGGAACGTTTCCCATAGGTGATCAAATACCAGCCTAATTCTCCTCATTCTATCCGTGTTATTTTCATTTGCAGGATCATCGGCATCGTAAAAGTGGGGGCAGCTGAGAATTTGCAGGAATCTATTACAGCTCATTACCTTGCCAAAGAAAGGTGTGTTGATGACAGGGTCTGTAGTCCAGTAGGCCGGAATTTGTCTTTTCTGTATAATACCCATCAAAAGAACTAATGCTAAAAATATGAAGATCTCTGCTATGGAGACAGGGTAATCATAGAGGAGGGAGTGCCTGCTTTTCGTGCTTTGGCGTTCATTCTCACAACGCTGCCTGCTTGGAAATACATTCGTCTGCTCCACAATGCGGCCCACAAATTCCTCCCCAAAGAACAGGAGGAAGAAATCCACCTTTGTGGAGCCTGGGTGGATTCCAGGAGCTGTGCAGCCAGACTGCCACTCCTCAGTGAAGGGGTGAATGATGGGAGTAAAATCACTCCCATCTTCCCGGTCCCACCTCACACTGGCATCGCCTCCATCGTCGCCTTTGTTGGGGTGGGGAGGAGATGGCGGTGGGGGAGGTGGAGAGCGGCGGGCTTCCCCGCTCGTGTTTCTCTTCCCTCGGCCTTTTCCCTTCCCCTTTTCCTTCCCCTTTCAGCCTTGTGAAATATCAAGGGGCTGTGGGGAGGAAGTGTGGGAATATTGAGGAGCATATGATGTGCTCGGGAGTGGCTCCTCCTCGCCGCCCTGCTCTCTCACTGCACCATGTGAGCCTCCCCACTCCCTCACTGCACTACGTGAGCTTCCCCGCTCCCTCGCAGCACCACATGAGCCTCCCCGCTCCCTCGCAGCACCACATGAGCCTCCCCGCTCCCTCGCTGCACCACGTGAGCGCGCCGCCTCACTCCTGCCACTTTCCCTTTCAACAAACACTCCTGCCACACCACTTTCCCCTTCATTATGCACTCCTGCCTCGCCACTTCCGCCCTCCCCAAACAAAACACTAAGCCCATACCTTATTTTTCTCCGTGCTGGCCCTTCAGGTCCTCGATGGGAGATGTGCTCACGGCTGTACCATGTGGCAGCACGTCTCACGGCTCCGTCCTCACCCTCGCCCTCGCCTTAGCCCTTCCTTTCCTCTACAGGCTGGAGAGAGATGTGTGCACGTGGTGGGGCAGGCTGGCCCTCTCTAGCAGCACGATACGTAATATAGCGCTGCTTCCTCGGGGATGGGACCTCCTCATCACTGCTGCTACTCTCCTCCTCAGGATGCACATAATCCTTCTCAGCAACATCGTCATCGATAGGCAGATTGCTGTCGCCTGTGAAGGTGTCCAGGGCAGCTTGGATTTCAGTGTCAGAGAGACTTCGGCGCGCCATGTCTGACCTGTATCACTGCTAACAGGTGAGTGACTGAGACAAGGCCAGCGTGGGGTCGCTGAGTGTCTCCGCCTAATGGTGGGCAGGGGAAGGTCTCCCGTGCATACGTACCAAAAATCAAGCACGAGATTTGAAAATTGTGCAAATGACGGACCTTGCAATTACGTAACGTATGGGTATGTCGTCGGGTGTCACCGTGACAATACGTTGCGACGTACCGTACGTCATCGGGACGCCTCAGCTTAAACACAACAGGATTACACTCACCCCTATCAGAGATATGAGCCAAGTCAGATATTAGGTGTGCCATAGCCTCATCCCTTTGTTAAAGAAACTGCTGAGATGGATGCTGCAGGAAATGAATGGAGAGGTAAAGGGTGGAGTCATCAGTATGTGAGTGGATAGGGTTAGGTGTACAGCATTGGTCATTGATAAATAAAAGGAAGAGAGTTTGTGATAGGACAGTGCCCTGGGGAACACCACTATTGATAGCTCTAGGAGAAGAACAGTGGCTGTCTGCAGAAGCAGCAGCTATAGAATGACCAGATAGGAAGCTAGAGATGAAGGCACAGATAGAAGGATAAAAACCATAAGAGGGCAATTTGGAAATTAAAGATTTTTGCCAAACTCGATCTCCAAGTGCATTGGCAAAGCTTTATCCAAAGTCCCGAAAGGGGGATGACCAGGAGTCTGAAAGATAGGCGAGAAGATCGCCAGTGGAGTGTCCCTGGCGATCGAAAAGAAGGTTGTGGTAGGAAAAATGTTTTAAAATTTTCCTGTTAAGAATAGACTCAAAAACTAAATAAAGAATGTTAAAGCAGTTGGGCGTTAGAGGGCTGGGAATGGTCACCCTTCATTGGGACTGGCTGAATGAAAGAAAACTTCCAGCAAGAAGGAAAGGTACAAGTCGATAGACAAAGGTGAAAGAGTTTACCCAGGCAGGATGTAAGCACAGATGCACAGTTCCTGAGGACAACAGGAGGGACCCCATCAGGCCCATATGCCTTTTTAGTATTGAGGCCAGTGATGACAGAAAATACATCAGTTGAAGAAATCTTAATGTCGGTCATGAGGAAGTAAGAGGGGCATAGTAATAGAGAAACAGCACCAGAATTGTCAAAGGTGGAACTGGATGAGAAAGTCTGAGTGAAGAGTTCTGCTTTATCAGTAGGAGAAATAGCTATAGAACCATTAGAGTGGGAAAGAGGAGGGAAGGATGACGAGATAAAGTTATTAGAAATATTTTTGGCAAGGTGTTAGAAGGAGCGAAAGTTATTAGAAATATTTTTGGCAAGGTGTTAGAAGGAACGGGAAGAATTTGATTTGGAGTTTTTTTTTTTTTTTTTTTTTTTTTTATGTGTCCGACTCTGGGCATAGGCTTTACAGCCTGCTATCAAGGCCCAGTCGTCCTCCTACATACCATACACCTCTACATGTCACCACTTCGGCGCTTAACACCCACCATCCATATTGAATACATGCTAGGGCTGTCTCATACAGGACTGGTGTATTGGTATTAGTGGGGTTATTTTTACGACATGTCGGCGGGTCTTCTGGTAGATCAGTAAAGCCTGATTTAATGAAATTCAAATCCTTGTTGAGAGCATTTAGTACAAATTGAATTATTTTTAGCAGAGTGAAGAGCAGACTTAGCATGATTTCAGGCAGAAAAATAAGAGAGATGAGATTCATGAGTGAATTGGCTCCAGTACTTCATGTTGGCCCTCTCCTTGTTGTGGATATCATTAGAACAGACATGATTAAACCAAGTTTTTTTTTTTTGTATTAGTTAAAGGATATGAGAAAGGAATGTATGCTTCCATGCCCAAAAGAATAACTTTAGTAATGTGCAAGGCACACTCAGATGGCTTCCAGCCATGGAAGCAATAATCATTTCAGGGAAAATCAAAGAAGTGCTGCCTGAGGGCCTTCCAATCAGCAGCTCCAAATTGCCACAATTGACGCTTGTTGCAAGAGTCCACAGGCCTTACTGGAGTGATAGGACAGATTGAGGTGTTAAGGTTTTGATCAGAGGAGCCCAACGGAGAGGAAGGATAAACAGCATAAGCAGGAGGATTAGTTGTAAGGAAGAGGTTAGGTATGTTGGAACTCTCTCCAAGGTGGTCAGGGATATGGGTAGGGTGCTGTACAAGTTGCTGTAGGTCATTAAGGACAGAAAAGATGTAGGCTTGTTCACCAAGTGGATTAGTGAAAGGAGATGAGACCCATTAAGGTGGTGGTGAACACTGAAATCTCCTAGAATGGAGAGTTCAGAGAAAGGAGAAGTAGATAGGATGTGTTCCATCTTAGAAGTAAGATAGTTGAAGAATTTTTCTTAGTTATAGGCCTTCTATTTTATGAAGGCAGTTTGGGTGGGGCCGGCTAAGACCTCACACCACTAACTCAGTTGCCACATCACGGCCGCCACACACGTGTAATTACCTCTTTCTCTCCTATTTTAAGCTAATAACTACTTATAAATTAGTTTCAATACTCTGTTTACATGTAATTCAATAAAAACCTATACAGTAGAACCTCAATTATCCAGGAGCCACAGGGAATTCAAAATGCTGGAAAATTGATTTTTCTGGATGAGTGAATAACACCAGTTTCCTGTTGTTGTACACCAGTGACTCTCAGAGGAATTTTGATGGGTCACAGAGACATATGAGTAAAATAGGCCTAATACTTTCGGTGTATTTTATTTACTTAACTGAAATTGTAATTATTCTTACTACACTATTAGCATATTCATAATAACTATCTATCTATCTATCTATTGCCAGACGCCTCAATCCCGAACGGGGTGGCCACAAACAAATCGCCTCCATGTCACTCTGTCCCCTGCCA
>JAGKTI010000378.1:0-20991 GCA_018397915.1 Birgus latro
ACCGTGTCAGTTTGAATTTCCCGCCTGCTCCGATCGGCTGTGTTTACACTCGTGGCACCACTGTCGGTCGCCATTACCCACTCTACAACTGCCTCGTGAACAACTCCGAAAATGGCAGCCGAAGTGATTGCTTTTGTGGTGATACCCTACCTCCTACAGTGCTTGATACTGCTCTTCACCTTCTTCATCATGTGTGTGATGATGGAATTTACTGGATAAACACACACAGCTCATTTTATCTGACCGTCAGAATTTTGCTCTTATTCGCATTTAGCTCCCACACCAGATGCCACTTCATCCAACAATTTTACATTTTCCTTTGGAATGAATGCTTTTCTTGTGTTCTTAGAACTTTCAGGGTGCTTAGGCATAACTAAATTTAGCAAGGAAACACGTGCCCAGAACTCTGAAATGAAACGAGGAGAGTAAATAAACAGATATATAAATAAATGAATAAATGCTTCTAAGCACAACTACACACAATAACTGAGGCAGGCAGCAGCAGGTATTTCACGTGGGTCACCGTCAAGGAACCCAATCAACAACGAACAAAAGCATAATGCCAGCCAGACGCCTTAATCCCGCACGGGGTGGCCACAAACAAATTGCCTCCATGTCGCTCTGTCCCCTGCCATTTCACTACCACGCTCCCAACTCACACCGCCCTCTCTCATATACCTCTCCACTCCATCCCTCCATCTCATCCTCGGCCACCCCCTCCCTCTCACCCCCTCCACCTCACTCACATACACTCTTCTCGTCAGCCTTTCACTCTCCATCCTCTCCACATGACCAAACCACCTTAACGTGCTTCTCCTAACGCTTCCCATCACATCCTAACCACACCACAATGCTCCTTCACCTCCTCATTTGTTAGTCTGTCTCTCCACGTGACTCCACATGCTCCTCTCAAGTAACTCATTTCCACTGCTTTCACTCTTGACTTCTGTCCTTCCAACAGGGTCCAAGCTTCACTTCCATATGTCAGAGTTGGTATCACAATACTGTCATGTAACAGCTTTTTCACTTCCATGCTCACCTCCCTGTTTCTTATCACTGCTTTCAACGAACCAGCAACCTTCCTTTCCTGCTGCACCCTTTCAAGCACTTCACCCTCCAGACTTCCATCCTTACTCATCACACTGCCCAAGTACTTAAATTCACTCACATTCTCCATATCCTTCCTATCCAATCTCACTGTACATTCATTGGCTTCACTTCTCTCGAAGACCATCACTTTACTCTTTCCTACATTCACCTTTAGATTCCGTTTCTTACACACTCTCCCAAACCCATCTACCAAGCCTTGCAGCTCCCCTTCATCTTCACTCAACAACACAGTATCATCTGCAAACAACAGTACAGGGAGTTTCCAAACACTGCCCTCTCTCACTAGGGCCGCTCCAACATCCACTGCCCGACCTTGTATCTCTTTTATAACCCCATCCATATACAGATTGAACAACCATGGAGACATGACACATCCCTGTTTCAATCCAACCTTCAAATGGGAAGATTCACTCAGTTTGCCATCCACACGCACTGCAGCCTTAGCACCCTCATACATACTCTTCACTGCCTTCAACAACTTCCCATCCACTCCATATATTCTTATTACCTTCCACAAACCTTGTCTATCCACCCTGTCATATGCTTTCTCCAGATCCATAAAGGCTGCATACAACTTCTTGCCCTTCTCTAGAAACTTTTCCACTAAGGATCTAAGAATGAATACATAAGTTGTAAATAGTTGCAGACATCTGGAAATCCATTACCTAAATGCACCCTCTTCCCACTCAGTTTCTCCTGCACAGATGAGCAATAGTGTATTATAATTAAGAGAGAAATGCTTGTGTTATTGTAGGATCGTTGCTTCCATTTTTCTTAAATCACAACTCTACTATACCACCAATTCCTTCTCATTTCTGAGCTGGGTATTCCCTAATTTCTCCAGATATTATGACGACGGATACCTGAGAGATTACTGTAGATAGATTTTTTCTTGGAATTGAAAATGCTTTTTTTTGTAGTACAGTCGACCCTCCACATTCGCAGAATTAACTTTTCTGGGGTTCGAGGATTCGCGGATTGCCCCTCTATGGAGCCACGATTCCGTTCACGGGCGCAAAGTGTAGCAGTGCAGATGCTCTCGGGCCATTTCACACCAAAACAGGCCCACACCAAACTACCACGCTTCCGCACTCCTTTGTCTCCCCCTCAGTCTGTGTCCTGCCACTGTCATGGTCGTTTCACTGTCCCTATGGTGCTGCACCGAACCTCCTGTACTATTGTTATTGTGCCCAGTAATTGTGCTCTCACTTTTTTATACAGTTGGTCTGTCACTATTTGTGATAGTAATCCCTCCATTATCCGGACGTCCAATAACCGGACATACTCACTAACCGGACATTCTGGGTTGCCCAACCCCCATAATGCAAAAAAATCCGAAAATCGATTAATTTTAGATTTTTTGGGACCGCGTCAGTTTGAATTTTCCGCGCGTGCCGATCCCCTCTGTTTACACTCGTGACGCCACTATCAGTCGCCATTACCCACTCCCCTCCTCCCTCGTGAACAACTCCGAAAATTGCGGCCGAAGTGATTGCTTTTGTGGTGATACCCTACCTCCTACAGTGCTTGATACTGCTCTTCACCTTCTTCATCATGTGTGTGATGATGGCCCCGCGTCCTGAGAAGAGGAAGAGAGTGGTTCTGACTCTGGAGAAGAACAGGCAGATATTGGACAAGGTGGACGCCGGCTGGTCAACAGGGCGCATCGTACGTGAGTTCAACCTCTCTCGCGCCGCCTTGTTTGATATCAAGAAGTCCCGAGACAAACTACAGCAGTACACGGTTGATTTTGCATCGAAGACCAGACGAAACGTGCAGAGGAAGATGATGTTTACTCCTAAGTATGCAGACATTGACTGCTCCACGTTGATTTGGTATCGACAACAACGAGCTGCTGGTGTGTTGATACATGGAACGGAGCTGAAAACTGCTGCTGAAAAGTTCGCAAGGCTACACGACGCCCCAGACTTCAAGGCATCTGAAGGTTGGCTCTTCGCGTTTAAGTTACGACACGGACTTACCAACCGTAAGACCCATGGCGAAGCTCTGGACACTAACGACGAAGGAGTAGAACAGTTTCGGCAGAAGGTGAATGACTTGATTGATAGGGAGGGCCTCACTCTTGGTCAGGTTTACAACGCTGACGAAACTGGCCTATTTTATCGTTCAATACCCACAAACACTCTCGCTGAGAAGACGGAGAAGCGTTTACCTGGCCCCAAGCTCTCGAAGCAACGTGTGTCTGCTTTGTGCTGTGCCAATGCTAACGGCATGCACCGGCTCAAGCCCGTTATTGTAGGCCGTGCAAAGCAGCCTAGGTGCCTTCGTGGGTTAATGAATGCCCTTCCTGTCGTGTAGTATCATTCTCTGAAGGCTTGGTTCACAACCAAGATCTTCAAGAATTGGTTCCACCAACACTTTGTTAAGGAGGTCATTCGTTATCAGACGGAGACACTGAAAATTCGACAAGACCAGGTAAAGGCCCTCCTGATTCTTGACAATGCACCTGCGCATCCGTCAGACGAGGAGTTGGTGGCAGAGAATGGTCGCATCAGGTGTATGTTTTTGCCACCTAATACAACTGCTCTCATCCAACCAATGGACCAGGGAGTGATTGTGGTAACGAAGAGGCTATACCGACGGAAGTTTTTGGACGAGGTGATGGTTGTGTACGAGGACGAGGACGATAGCAGGGAAGGACGTGACATGCGAGGACAAAAAACACTCGAAAACATTCGCTGATACACCCTCAAGTCTGCCATCTACAACTGGGCAAATGCATGGAATGAAGTCTCTGTCAAGACTTTAGAAAATGGTTGGTCTCGCCTGCTTCATGGAAGTGACGTGGTGCACGATTTTCTGGGTTTTGACGTGGATGACTTTCATGCAAGGCTTCGTACGGGTGGAGACGATGTGGATGTCGACGAAGTGCACGAGTGGTTGGATGACGACGAGGGCGATCCTGGGTATCAGATCATGTCTGATACCGAGATCGCATCTACTGTTGCTGGTCCCAGTACCCAGCAGGAAGATTCCGACGAGGACAGCGATGATGATGCGGACTCCTCACAGGTTGCAACTGCCCCAACAATCCCCAGGCTGAGCACAATCCGGCACTACATGGAGTTCGTCCTTGACTACCTAGAACATTCAGACTGTGACAGAGAGATGGGTCATTGGAATTGGCGAGTCAAGTGCGAGGTTTCAGGCATCGCATTATTAATCGTCAAAATCGTCGTCCTCTGCGTCAGTCAACCATTGAGAGTTTTTTCAGGCCAGTCAACCCCGCCATCGTCCACTCTCGCTCCACACCATCATCTCACGAAGACAGGCCTTCTAGCTTCGATCCACAGCCCAGCACATCAGGCACGGCTGAATCACCACTGGATGTTAGTTTGCGTCTATCTTCGGAGTCCTCTGTGGTGGATAGTGTATCACCACGTCGCACCAAGATGCCCCTACGCCGCCTCCGTCTGTTCATCTCGGACTCTGACAGCGACTAAATTCTCCAGGGATTGTCACTAGACCACACGGGAATTTACTGTTGTGTACAGTGCAGTGAAGTGATGTTATTCCAGTTATAAAAAAAAAAAAGCTTGGTGAAAGTGTTGGTGAGAAAAAAAAACCTTGGTGAAAGTGTTGGTGAGAAGTGCTGGTGATTCTCAGTTGGAAAGGTGTGTCAGGTGCAACGTCTTCCGGTCAGAGTCTGAGATGATAGAGTGGGTTATTACATCAGGACGGCCGCTTTTTGTTCGTAAGTACCCTAACTTCATGCCTAACCTGTTTTCATCATGCTGTACATATGTTAAAAAATTACCAAAAATGTTAATCATAATGTCCTGCTTGCAATTTAACTTTTCCATGCATGGTTCTTAAGTAAAACAGCTAGAAAAAAGGTGGAAGATGTGAATTTCATGTCTGGTCCTAACCTAACCTAACCTATGGTTACCATAAAGATTTTCATGCCTAACCTGTTTTCATTATGCTGTTAATGTGTTAAGAAATTACCCTAAATGTTAATCATAACTTCCTGCTTGCAAATTAATTTTTCCATGCATGGTTCTTAAGTAAAACAGCTAGAAAAAAGGTGGAAGATGTGAATTTCATGTCCGGTCCTAACCTAACCTATGGTTACCATAAAGATTTTCATGCCTAACCTGTTTTCATCATGCTGTACATGTGTTAAAATATTACCAAAAATGTTAATCATAATTTCCTGCTTGCTATTTAATTTTTCCATGCATGGTTCTTAAGTAAAACAGCTAGAAAAAAGGTTGAAGCAGTTAATTTCATGTCCGGTTCTAACCTAACCTAACCAAACCTATGGTTACCATAAAGATTTTCATGCCTAACCTGTTTTCATGATGCTGTTAATGTGTTAAGAAATTACCCTAAATGTTAATCATAACTTCCTGCTTGCAATTTAATTTTGCCATGCATGGTTATTAAGTAAAACAGCTAGAAAAAAGGTTGAAGCAGTGAATTTCATGTCCGGTCCTAACCAAACCTAACCTATGGTTACCATAAAAATTTTCATGCCTAACCTGTTTTCATCATGCTGTACATGTGTTAAAAAATTACCCTAAATGTTAATCATAATTTCCTGCTTGCTATTTAATTTTGCCATGCATGGTTCTTAAGTAAAACATCTAGAAAAAAGGTTGAAGCAGTGAATTTCATGTCCGGTCCTAACCTAACCTAACCTAACATTGTGTTAATCATAATTTCCTACTTTTAATTTAATTCTTTCATGCATGGTTATTAAGTGCACCAGCTATGAAAAAGGTTGAAGCAGTGAATTTGATGTCCGGTCATAACCTAACCTAATCTAACCAAACTTTAAGTTAACCTAACCTAACCAAACTTTAAGTTAACCTAACCTAACCAAACTTTAAGTTAACCTAACCTAACCATTTTTCTGGTAGCAATTAACATCATTTACTGTATTTGATGCTTTGTATCCAATAATTTAGTGCATAAAATGTGAGAAAAGATGATTTCCATGTCCGATACTTACTTATACTATGCTGGCAAGTTCTGAGCTCCTATGACTCACTCACCCCTAAATCATCATTTTTTGGTTAAAATTCAATAAATTCATGCCATGTATGCATTATTTATGTGAAAAGAGACCTAAATAAGTGCTATACATGTCCACTAGGGAGGTAGGAAGGTAGTTTTCTGATTTTGGTTAGGTTAGGTTAGGTTAGGGTCATGAAAAACCAGTGCTGGAGCTTCAGGACCAATATCCGGACAAAAGCAATTTCCGGACATGCCTTTGGCTCTATTATGTCGGATAATGGAGGGATTACTGTATTTTATGCTGCTTTCAGGTCCCAGATATGGTTTATTAGGTACAGTATGTGCACACTTGCTCACCGGGGGTAATTTGTGGCTGTAGAGGCATGTGTGTTTGTGTGGGGCGGGGGATGCACCAAACATTTGCGGAAAATCCACATTGACGGAGGTCTGTCCCCCCTAACCCCCGTGAATGTGGAGGGCCAACTGTATTCTCAGAGTCTAAAACTATACTCATTATCCTTGTACTCTAAGTTAGACATTGCAACTGGAGGTGCCTAGTACCATATTTAGCAGCATATTAGACGCTGCAGTGTGAAAGACGCACCCTAATTCTGGAAGAGCAGTTCTGAGAAAAAAAGTTTGTTGACCAAGACTACAGAAAGATTGCTTGATATGAGTATTTTTCACTAAAATACACACTCACCTTTCAGAATTTCTACTCAGTACTGTATATCTGTCTTTGGTTTCTTTATTTTTATGTAAGAGAAGGGTACAAGACATAAAAACAAACAACCCCTTCCTTACATGTTACTGCATTCCATGACACCATCTTAACACTTTATGAAGTCCACCTTTCAGAATATCTCTTCAGTACTGTATATGTTGGTGTCTGTTTTTATGTAAAAGAAGGGTACAAGACAAGAAAACAATCAAACGGCTTGTTCCTTACAAAAAGATACTTCATACTACGACGCCATCTTGACATTACCAGTTTAGTTAAGTCCTTATGTACAATAATTTGGGACGTGATGTTTATGTCCACTAAAGTACAGTAAATATGTATCAGTATATAGAGATAAGTATTATTTTTCGTGAAATGAACTTAAAAAAAAAAATCCATGAAACCCATTCTTTCATTCAAGAAAATACACAGGACGTTAAATGCAGGAATACATTACCGGTATATCTCCAAATCAAATGCCTCCATGTTTTCAAATGCCTGCTTGTACTGAATATTACAATCACAGAGAACACAAACAAATTTTCAAAAATCAGTTACAAGGAACATTTACAGCATTTTATTTAACCTAAAAGAACACCATAGTAGTCAGATTCATGCCCCACATCTCCGGTGTTAAGATATACTGTAACTTATTCCTATTGTCTCATTACCTGCAGGCAACACATTCACTTCCTAAACTGAATAAATATCCTTAAACAAACCAAATGAAATACAACACGAGTCTTTTACACTCAGGAAACATGCTGAACACGGCTTCGTTGCCATCACTAAAGATGCACTCTCATTAACCTCTGAATACCTCCACAATAATAATAATAATAACAATAATAATAATAAAATAAATACAGCACTTGTATATACACACTAAACATAAAGCAAATTAAAATGTTTTACAACTGAAGTTCAATATCGAATTCAGTACATTTAAACATCCATTATTATGCCTTCGTATTCCTAACACTGCTGTCTCCCAGTTGCAGCTCCATTATCATATAGCTGAACATAATTCTGCACTGTGAATGCCAAGGTGAATATCAGATAGAGAACTATATAAAATTATAGATAGATAGGCATCGAGACGTTCATTCTTCCAGCCAACACAGTACTTACGAAAAGTCATACAAAATCCTACGTCCCTGCCTCCATTTACTGCCAGTTTCAGCCGAAAGGTTAGGTGCGCGAGGAAGAGCCTCTTATCCTGCTTTATTCTAACAGTTTAGTCAAAGAAGCTGCCAAACATGAGCTAACCAGCCCACAGCAATTACTTTATTCTCTTATTAATGCTAATGCAAACGTTTTTATTGAGTACAAGCGATTAGCGAAACTTTTCGAACTAGGGGCAATTGATTCAGCCCACACTAACCCCTTCAGTGCACAATGTTCCTTAAATTGAATAAAACCATCTGGCGAGCATGAATAAAGTGCCCTACAAAATATGGGTTGAAGGACTATGATAAGCGGTTTATTACTGTGGCCCTACCTGAACTTTTCCCACTCCTCCCTCATTAAGTACTGCACTCACACCCACAACCACACATACACGCATTGGGTTGCATTCACTTTTGCTGATTATGATAGCTTTTGCTAGGGAAGCAATGAGGCAGGGGGCGAACATATCGATCACTCTCATCAGCAGAGACGGTGAACAGGAGCGACTGCTCTTATCGCTTTGCCAGCTATGAATACAACAAAAATGGCGGACGCTGCTATGAATGCCCATCTGGCACAGCTAATTTCAAATATAGTATTATCTACTCAGTAGATTTTATCCCATTTTCATAACATAGTACTGTAAGTGGCTGATCCCTGATTCAGCACTGCTAAAGTACGCCAATCACTGCTGAAAAACACAGTGTAGCTGTAATTTCATGCAGTACTAGATGACAGTAAGAATGGTGCAACCACCATCTCTGAAGACAAGCAGCAGACTGGCGCCACATGTCCGCCTGGTGCCATTTGTCCCCCTACTTCCGCATTTCGGCCTACTTCCATACGTGGTCTCGGCTTGAGTTCGGCAAACCGAAGATTCTGTCTTCTAAAAGTTCAACTTATGAAGGGTTTACTGTCCTGCCATTGAAGAAGTGATGGTGGGGTGGAAAAGGTAGGGTAATTGAAGGGATGAGGTAAAGGGAGGGAGGGAAGGAAGGGGGAAAAATGAGAACAGGAAGGTGAATGGAGGAGATGGTGAAACACTGAAGCAGCGTGAATGGGAGACAAAAGGGGGAGGGAAAAGGGAATGAAGTTCTCCAGGGTTGGTTATTATGGGTAATAGCGATAATATCCTATCTCACTTTGGTCAGTGTGTTACATGCCTCTATGAGGAGATTAGGAGCTTATGGGGACATCCAGACCCTAAAATCTCAAAAGGCCTTAGTATTCTTAACCTATAGGGTGTTCATATCCTTGCATTTCTGAAGTTGTCTTGCTGCTTCATTCTCACTTCTGCCTGATATCCTAGCTTGTAATTAATTTTCACTTTGACACTGTGTTCGCAGAACAAAGCTATGAATGAAAAATGTAACAGTCATGAATTCTGGCAACTGTGCTCTTTTTAGAATGACACTGTGTTCACAGAACAAAGCCATGAATGAAAAATGTAACAAGATCATGAATTATGGCATCTGTGCTCTTTTTAGAATACAAGCACAGTGTTATAAGAGGGGAAGCAGATAATCTGAGTGGTAAAGAGAGGGAATGGGTAAGGCAGAGGAGGGTGGGAGATGGAGATGTAGGTGCTGTATTCACATAAGTGAGAACAGGATAGCTGGGGGTAACACAACTCCTAGCGTCATATGTACAGTACAGTACATGCTCCGTGTAGGGAAATGGTGTCCCGTTGTGGTAGACAGTTCCTTGGTTAGGTTGAACCAGGGTTCTTCGCCATTGTGAGTTGCAGGGATATAAGAGGAGTTTTGCTCCAAGATGGATGCTGCACCTGCTTTTCTCTACCCAGGGCACAATGCACTGTCATATTTAGGCTCCTCATCGGTGCTACAGCAACTACCTACAGTGTACATCACAAATGTGAGATAAAGTATCTGGCATGTTACATCTCACATTTGTGGTATGTACATATCTGTAAGTGGTAGGTGGTGGCGACCATCATCCACTCACTTGATGTAGTGCTGCCTACTTCTTCCTTAGCCTTTATCATTCATTTTCTGTGCCTGCCCTCCTTTCTTCCTATTTCTCCCATATTTCCTGTCACTTCTTACTGCTTTTCTTTTCTTTACAGGTGGCATTACATTGAGTGACAAGCCAAATGGTTTCTTGTAAGCCAAGAAACCATTTACAGCGCTGGGTGGTAACCATATAACCAAACCATACGTGCTCCCTACGTGTCAACAAGTGGGTTGGTGGAGGGTTAGTGCCCCTCCCCGTAAAATAAATAACTCAAAGTCAGATGGCCACCCCTTACGGGATTATGGTGTCTGGCAATAGATAGATAGATAGACATATCTGTATTGTGGCACTGATGAGGAGTCTACACTTGTTGGTGCCATGTGTGCTTGACAGAGTAAAGCAACTGCATTGCCTTTCTGGCTGGAGCCAAATCTCATATTTTCCTACACTCCACCATGGAAGGCAGCCGAGCCAGGGTGTTGCAAAGTGCGTAATTGATGGTATGTGAAAACTTTTCCCGGTTTTGAGCTTTCAAAAGGAGATGAGAGCTCTTTCACTTGTAAATAAACCCAATTGGTTACGGCACTGCCACAGCACAAAGCTACACCAACCAAACCTTACCCAGTCCAGCCCCACACAATCAAACCATACCCCGTCCACCTCATCTCAACCCATTGATACCCATTTATGCCCAGCCATACTCAGTCGAATCCAACCCAATCACCCCCAGTCCAACCTTGGCCATCCCAACCATACTATACCATAACAACCCCAAACCAATTCAGCTGTATCTAATCTATCCCCATTCAGCCAAACCACACCCAGTTCAACCCATCCCAACCATACCCAAGCAAAGTTACCTGATGCACTCCATAAAGCTAACAGTAAATTCATTCACTTCGTTCCATAGGTTTTGGATCGTCTCCTGCTGTATCTGCGCATCGTGCACTCAGTGGATTACTATAACCACTCGGAATACCCCAATGAAGACGAAATGCCCAACCGGTGCGGGATCATGCATGCTCGAGGCATCCCTCCCTCCAGTAAGGTCACCCCACAGGAGGTCCACGATTACTGCCGTGCCTTTGAGAACAAAATTGGCTCCTTTCTTCAGCCACTGACCAAACTCTCCGATGAAGAGGCAAAGAAATTAGGTGGGTGTTTAGTGTTGTTGGGGTTGAGCTGGTGTGAATTTTAGGTGTGAGAGGTTGAAAAGGTAAGGGTTTTATATTGTTGCATTGAATGGGTATGTACTTTATGCTCCTGGGATGTTGTTGCTTAATCTTGGTTTGTCAGGCCAAGCAGACCCATCGACCGTAGATAAGCAGCTGCATCTGAGGGGCCATCCTACAGATACAGTACATTACAGTAGGTACACTGTGCAGGGATCCAGCCCCTCCCTTGTGGTCGACAGCATCTCACTAGAATTGGATCAGGGTTATTCTCATTGGGAGGTGCAGGGAAATATTTGGAGGTTTGACTCCCGAGTGGATGTGACAGCTGCTCCACCCAGGGAGCACAGCACAACCACATGTAGGCTCCCCTCCCATGACTGTCATTTGGTTAAAGGGAGAGTTGTTGCATGTTATTGGGTTGAATGCATAATTGGTTGATGTTAGAGTTGAATGTGTACAGGTTTACTTTGTTAGATTTGAATAGGTAAGTGTTTTATGCTTTTCTTCTTTATCCCTACTCCACTTGACCGATCAGGACCAAGCAAACCTATCAATCATAGGTAAACAACTACCCTAGAAAATTGTCTCATAGGTTCCCTACGCCATTGATGTGTCTGTATCTTAGTGTGACATGTGCTATGCACTGCCCTGTAATATGACTTATGTTGTGTGGGCCTATTTTACAAGCAAGGCACATGTCATTTCTGATTCCACCCAGCCCAAATCAAAGCTGGTAATTGAGAATGGCTGGGTGATGTCCAGATGTAAGCCTCATTAGGTGTATTCAATATGCTTTATTTAAAGATGCCTCTGATCAGCGAATGTCAGGAAGGTGGCACAAAATTCAGTGTTCTGATCAAGGTGTTGTCTTACCCTTTGTGTGAAATGAGTGTGTAGGTGTTTCGTCTTTGCTAGTGTTCAAATGTCTGTGATGTTGTTGAAGAGGGTCTGGTATTGTTTGCATGGTGATTGTTTTATGTACCTGGTTATGTCATGAGGCTCTGTCATGTAATGAAAAGATTGTTAGCATTATGTGCCTCTCACATTAAGATACAGAAGAACCCCAAAATTCGTACACAATTCGTTCCTGGAGGCTGTACAAGTTGCGAATTGTTCGAAAACCGAATCATTTTTTTCCATAAGAAACAATGTATTTTGCATTAATACGTTCTTTAGTATGGATGAAACTGTAGATTTTGCCATACCATAATGAATGGCAAGATCGGAGACACGGGTTCCATTTTCAAACTTTACAATGAGTTCTTTTTTCAGCTCAATTGTTGTTCTCAGTGCTTTTTTTTTTTTTAGCTCCAGCTGACTCACTAATCTTCTTAGGGCCCATGATTATGTATAGTTTTCTAACGAAAATACGTAATTTATCACAAAGTTTAACCCCTAAAGTCCTAATCGCGCCATTTGATGCGATTTGAGTTTTATGCCAGCATGCCTAATTGCATCAATTGAACTGGGCCTATAAAAAATTGCGGAGCGCTTCCTCTGCCCCGATTATGACATACATGGCTTCAGGCCAATGAGAACTCACTTCTGAGTTGACATGAGAGGGGATCAGACCAACCCAGGCAGTGGGGGGGGCACCCCCCCTCTGGGCCGCCTCCGTGCCACCCTCTACTCCACTCCCTCACTCCCTCCTTGTCGCCCATCACCCTCCTGCCCCTCCACGCACCTGCATCTCTCCTCCCACCACCACCTCCTCCCCTTCCCTCTCACTCTTGTCCCTCCTCCCACCCTGCTAGCTTTTCCCCACCCAATCCCTCCCTCCTTGTTCCTCACTACCATTCCAACGCCCTACTGACCCCCAAGAGGTATCAGGCCTGATGTACGTAACTGTTTGGTATTATTTCTACTTCTTCCCTAATTTACGTATAATTGCACCTCACTCTGTTCATTTCTTACGTCGTACCTACCATATTCCGTACGTAAGTAGTTGGTGAATGCTACATGTTGTAATAAGTGTGAAAATTGTGTAATGATAAGTAAGGACAGTAAGAGGAGATATCGGAAACAAGTTACTGCTTTTTTTTTCTCCTTGTCATATGCATCTACAACATTATTCAACATTATTTTGATGTCCTTGGTGGTTATAAATATTTATATATGTCTGGTTAGTTTTTGCAAGACTATGAGGCCTTGTAGGACTACTCCCCACACCTATTTTATATCCCCACACCTACAAACACACCTGTTTTTGTGGTTGGTATAATAAATTCCATTGAAATGGAGAGTTTCCACGAGAGAATTTGGTTGTTGCCGAAATTGTAATGATAAATGTGTAATGATATGTTAGGACAGTAAGAGGAGAAATCGTAAACAAATTATTGGTTTCTTTTTTTTTCCCCCTTTCATATGCATGCATCTATAGCAATATTCAACTTTATTTTGATGTCCTTGATGATTATAAACATTTATGTATGTCTGTGTTAGTTTTTGAATGACTAAGGCCTTGTAGGGCTACCCCCACACCTATTTTATCTCCCCACACCTACATACACACCTGTTTTCATCGTTGGTATGACCCTTTGAAATGGAGGGTTTCCACAAGAGAATTTGGTTGTTGCCGAAACTCTTCTCCCCAAGTACCACCGAGGCCTTGTAGGCCTACTCCCCACACTATTTTTCTCCCCACACCTACATACACACCTGTTTCCGTGGTAGATGTTACAGAACACAGTGAAGTGCTTTATTTTCCCCCATACCTATAGGCCTACTCTCCACAGCCTACTTTATCTCCCCACAACCTAATAACCTCCCCACACCTGCATACACCTGTTTTCATGGTTGGTGTGACAAAACACTTTGAAATGACCTGTTTCAATAAGAAAAATAGGTAGTTATCAAAATTTTCATGTTTTCCGTTGTTTTCAAGGGGTAACTATTACAAACTTTTTTAACATTGACGTGCGATTGTGCAGTAACCATTAAGCCTATGGGAGTGCGGATTGCTTTGTCAGGTGTGTAAATTCTTCCTCTTTAGCCAGAACACAATCTATTTGCCCTTGGTGAAAGTCGTCAAAACACCCCCGAATTTCGGTTGTGGGAGGGACCCTGCCTGAAACAATTGCCAGTATGATTGATCCGTAGCTGGCGGAAGACAATGCGGGACTGGTGACAAGGTAGCACCTACGATGGTGCATCTCTTAGTGCAAATAGCGGGTCGCCATACGAAAACTGGAGTGATTTTTGGATGAAAAAGCTGCACAGAGACCGAGTTGTACAAGTAGAGAGGCGTACGAATTCTGGGATTCCACTGTATTTTCTAACACGGAAGACTTTAGTGTAAATGAGCTGTTAGAGTAGTTTTGATGCAGTGGTAATGATGTATAGGGCATTGTTGTGTATGGTTTGCAAGTTCCTGTAGTGGGTGTTAGACAGGAAAGGAACCCTTGGCTGAGAGGCATAGGACGTCACTGATCTGCTATGGTAGGTTGTTTGTAGAGTAGAGAGAGAGTTTCTGTTTGTTGCCCAAAGTCTGTTCCCGTAAGTGCCCTGAGTATATTGAGTCAGAGCCAGTGTCGTGTCACTCCAAGGGTCTTAGGGGAGAATGTGTTTGCTGTAGATAGAGGTGTTAATGAACAGTATAGAGCGCTTAAGAACAACCTCTTGAGAGTTACCGATGCTATATGCGGTTGGACAAGAGGCCCACCAAGACATAAAGTAACTTGGTGGTGGGATGAGGGTGTAGAAGCCGCAATTAAGGAGAAAAGAAGGCTTTTCCGGGAATGAATGAAGGGTGGTAACAGGGAGGAGTACTTGGCTGCCAAGCGTAGGGCTAGAAGAGAGGTATATAGGGCGAAGTCTGAGTCACAGAGACTATTACTTGATAATCTAAACCTTGGGGAGAGGAAAAATACAATTTTTAGGGTGGCAAATCAGGTGAAAAGGAATAATCGGGACATTGTAGGTGAGCAGTGTGTGAAGAATGATGAAGGAAGGGTAGTGGTGAACAATGGGGATATTATAGATGCATGGAGAGAGCATTATAGCCAGTTGTTGAATGAGGAGTTTGACTGGGAAAGGGAAGGTTTGGAGCCAGCAGATCCAGTGTTTGACCCTTGCCCTTTGATTGACGCTGCTACTGTGAGTGAGGCAATAGGCAGGATGCGGGTGGGGAAGGCGGCAGGTGTGTCTGGGTTGACTGCTGAAATGTTGAAAGCCTCAGGAGATACTGAGGTGAGGTTAGTCACTGACCTGATAACTATGATTATATATGAGTGTGTTGTCCTAGATATTGGCTGAAGAGTGTAATTGTAAATGCGTACAAAGGGAAGGGTGATGCCCTGGAAAGGGGAAATTACAGAGGTATAAAGCTCTTAGATCAGATAATGAAAGTGATGGAGAGAGTTCTAGAAGGTGTAATTAGAGAAAGAGTGAATATTGTTGAGATGCAGTTTGGATTTATGCCAGGCAGGGGGACCACTGATACCACAGCTTCTGGAAAAATATATTGGAAAGAAAAGGGAATTGTATTTTGTTTTTGTTGATTTGGAAAGCCTTTGACAGAGTCCCTAGAGAGGTGGTGAAGTGGGCAATGAGAAAGCTAGGGTTGGAGGAGTGGCTGGTTAGTGTGGTTATGGCCATGTACGTGGGTGCTCGCACCCAGGTAAGAGTGAATGGAGCTTTGAGTGATGAGTTTTCCGTGAATGTTGGTGTGCATCAGGGGTCAGTTTTGAGTCCCTTGTTGTTTGTCATGGTTCTTGAAGCCCTCTTACATGACTTCAGAGATGGACTGCCGTGGGAGATGTTGTATGCTGATGATTTGGTGTTGATTGCAGAGAATGAAAAGGAGGCGGAGGAAAGATTTAAGAAATGAAGAGATGGTATGGGGCACAAGGCCTTCAGGGTAAATGCAGATAAAACAATTGTGATGATATCTAGGGTTGGTGGCGGTACAATCAGAGGAGAGGGAGAGTGGCCATGTGCAGTCTGCCACAAAGGTGTGGGAAGTAATTCCATCTTGTGCACGGTTTGTGATACATGGGTGCACAAGAGATGTAGTGGTATTAGAGGTAGACTGCGAGATAATGCTGATTTTATGTGTGCTGCGTGTCGGGGAGAGCAGGTGGAGACTTCAAGGCGTGACAGGATTGAACTTGCTGGTGAGTCTCTTGATTGTGTGGAAGAGTTTTGTTATTTGGGAGACACGTTATGTGCCGGAGGTGGGGCTGGAGCTAGCTCGGTTGCTAGGGTGAGAAGTGGTTGGAAGAAGTTCAGGGAGTTGGTGCATCTCCTGACATTGAAAGGACTCTCCTTACGTGCTAAGGGGTCTTTGTATGCAGCATGTGTTAAGAGTGTGATGCTGTATGGTAGTAAGACCTGGGCAGTAAAGGAAGAGGATATTGCAGGCTTAAATGTGCAGAAATGACAATGATAAGGTGGATGTGCAGTGCGTCCGTGCATGCAAGGCCTGGGGGGGCTGGGTTTACAATGGAAGAGTTGAGAGGTAGGATGGGACTGGAGTGTATTGGTGTTGTGATGAGGAGAGGTAGGCTGAGGTGGTTTGGACATGTGGAGAGGATGGGGGATGATAATTGGGTGCAGAGGGTGAGAAGTGTTAATATTGGGGGAGGGGTAGACCGAGAAAGACATGGGACGAGGTTATTAAGTGTGACCTCAGGGTTAAGGGATTGAAGAGGGAGGCTGCCAAAGATCGAGGAACATGGAGAGCCGCCATTAGGTGACCAAGGCCGATGCATGCAAGCATGTTGGAGCCTTTAAAAACAAAAACGAAACGATGGTAGAGTTGTACCTGTGCTCATGATCACAACCAGTGATGAGTATGATGATGGATTTAGCTGATCATCATCCTGTTGTCCTCAACACATATGTGAATTGTGTTGAAGTCATCTTGTTGCAGTGTGCAGGCTGTGTCTGTGATGTGGTATGTTGTTGTTATGGTAATGTTTTCTGTATATGAGGTGATATATTTGTTGGCAGTTGCAGTGTGGGAATGTCATGCTGGTCTAGGCTGAAGAGTGTAAATTAAAGAACAAAGCCCTGTCAAACTCCTGTACGAAAGTTTCGTGTTTATGATAAATTGTCTTGGAGTGTAACATTAGTACCTGTAGTTGTCACACCACCATTTGTTGGTGTTTACCATGTTTGTATCAAATATTGGTGATTAGTGTGCCGTGGTTCAGCATCATAGGCTTCACTAATGTCTGTTGTTGTAAGATGTGTGCATCTTGTGGGTCTTGCTGAGTTGATGCCATCAGGTGCATGTTATGTGAGGTTGCTAAGTAAGGTGCTTATGGAGTGTAGTATTCTCAAGTCGTGTTTTAAGGTACCAAGGAGGATATTAAACTAGTATGTCTTTATTAAGAATTGGGCACCACATATCTTGGATGGCATGCTGAGTAGTGTTATGGGTCTATATGTGTCCTTGTTTGGCTTAAGAACAGTGATAATTCTTCTCAGTTTTCAAATACTGGAAATGCCATAGTGTGCATATGAATAGTTGCTGATGTTTGTCAAGGCCTGATGTTCTCTGGTCATAAATGTTGTAGGTGTAAGTTGTTGGTGCTATCCAGCCCTTTGCTAGTAGAGTTTTTTGTTTTCTTGATAATGTTGTCACTAGTAGAGTGAATAGGTTTGTATTGTGGTCAGGTGGGAAGGATCACATATGCAGAGGTAACTGTTTTTCAGATTCAGTGCGTGTTAGTTTAAGGTCACATATTTGCACAGTGGTCAAGAAGTGTGCCTGTTTATTTTTTTGTAAGAAGGGATGTTCTGGGTGATGTTAATGATGGCAGTATGGGTTGTGGAGGTACAGTACTTCTATACATTTAGTGATGCTGTTATTTTATTTTGTGGCATATAAGATGATGCACTGTGTAAGACGCACCCAGATTAAGAAGAGCAGTTGAAGGAAGAAAGCTTTTGACTCCTACCCAACACCCACTGCAACCTTAACTTGGTATAGTCACATTCTCACAAATGCACACTCACCTTTCAGTATCTTCATTTAGTACCATTCAGTAGTCAGTGGTTTTATTATTAATGATTTTTAAAACTAAAATTGTGAAAATCTACCACAGTCATACATTTGAAAATTGCCTCTCAGTACTGTTCATCAGTCTGTTATATAAAAGTGAATATGTGTGCACAGTTATACATATATACACCAGAACTTGCTTCAGTCCACCCTTCTATATTGATCAAAACTCAGCCGGATTTGTCCTCAAGTCACTTGATTACAAGTAGCTAAAGTATCAGCATGATTCATGCAAAGAGAATATAAAATCACATAAAATAAAAGCCAGTAAAAAGTTGCAAGAACTTGTTCATCCTAATAATCCTTGCTTGCATTGAGGACTTTCATTTATATACACCAGCAGACACCAGGTGGCAGTACTGTCAGTATGTAAACACAGAGTTGGGTTTGTTCTCAAGTCACATGACTGCATGTTTGGTTCATGCAAAGAGAATATAAAATCACAAAAAATGAAGGCCAATAAAAAGTTACAAACATGCATTCATCTTAAAAAGCCATGCTTGCAATGAGGAGTTTTTATCAGTTATATTCACCAGCTGACACCAGGTGACAGTACTGTTCATATATAAACACAGGGTTGTGTCTGTCCTTGAAGTTTTTCCTAAATCTTCTGAATAAACTTTCAAGTACAGTAAACCCTTCACAAGTCGAACTATATGGGGCTCTACCCTGGTTCAAATTACCGAATTTTCCGTCTTACCGAATTTTCACCCCGCAAAACTGCCAAGGCAGTACCTATTACTTGTCCTTTCAACACTAAATTGAAGGAGCATATAGCCTATAAATAAATAAGTTATGACAAAAGACAATTTAGTGCATCTAATATACTGTACCTTTAACCCTTTCAGTGCCGGGTGAATTTTCATTGTGTTCTTGCAGCCACCAGACGATTTTATTCAGTGTAGGGAGGATCTGTGGAAGTGCACGGGGTTGTTACAGCTTTCGTTAACCCCTTCAGTATGTAAGTCCAGTCCTGAGTGCCATAAAATCGGCTGGAGGAAGCAAAAATTATGTAGAAATAGACATCACAGTACTGAAGTGGTTAATTGGTAGAAAATCATTCACAGAGGCAGTACAGACCCGTCAGTAGCGTGTGTTGGAAATGGATTTTCACCCCCCATATTGCAAAAACAATGCTTATTACTTTTCTTTTCAACACTAAAGTAAAGGAGCATATACAGTGTATAAATGAATAAAGAAAGACAAAAAAGGAACAATTCAGAGCACCTAATTTACCTTTTGTTAGAGGCAGTACAAATCCGTCGGCAGTTTGTTTTGGAGGTGGAGGTGGCTTAGTTCACACTTTAACGTAAATTCTAAAAAGTACCCAGTATTTATTTCACTCTACATTAACAACTAAACTTAAATGTAATCACTAAAATAGACTGCAGTATAACACTTGTGGTAATAATCATGATCACTTAATCATGATCACTTAACACTAAGTCACACGCACAATAGAGGTGCCAGTATCACTTCTTTTATGCTTTGACCCTTCCATGGCAAGGCAGAAGGCAAAAAAAGGAGAGCACTTCTCAGCACTAGATGACAGTAAGAATGGCGCCACCACGTCTCCAAAGGCAAGCAGCAGACTGGTGCCACATGTCCACCTGGTGCCATATGTCCACCTGGTGCCATATGTCCACCTGGTGCCATTTCTCCCCCTACCTCTGCATTTCAGCCTACTTACAAACATGGTCTCGGCCTGAGTTCGTCTAACCACAGATTCCGTCTTCTAAAAGCTCGACTTGTGAAGGGTTTACTGCACAGTGCACTCCCATAACTCGCGCACTTCTAACTTTCAAATTATCTAACTCACAATGTCCTTATCTAAGTCACCATTAACACCACAGTCACGGAAAATGTTCTAACTTGCGTTTTTTCCACTAGAAAATGACTTATTTCCGAGGAGATTTATAACTCACGGTATTGTAGCTGCAACTCATGACTGGAAGCCAATCATATTTAAGCACACAGTCAATGTGATTGTGAAGCCAGTCAAAACAATGCTTTCTTCACTCACGCCACCTACGCCTAGTGGCCAGTAGGGCCTACCAAGCGGGATTTTTAGTCTACACGTGCACACCTATGTGCGAGCTTCTTCCCTTCCTTTTTGTGCTTTCCTGCTTTTTTTTGTGCTCCACCATGGCCGAAAACAATCAAGCAAAGAGTTCTTCATCCAGGAAAGGACTGAAGCAGAAGCCACCACTGAGCTACACCCAGAAAATAGAGCTAATTCGGAGGACAAACAACGGCGAGAGGAATTGTTAAGTGAAGTGCTTGCATTTGTGGATATGGCCAAAGAATAGATCAAAGCACATGATAGAAATGAAACAAGATGTAATAAAATTGTTTTAAATCTTGTTAAAGTTGTTGCCTGTTATAACCTTGCTGAAGAAGCATTAATACAGCAGCAGCATGAGGCACTGTAGGCAAGTGTGCTGAAACCGCTTAGTGTGCCGAAACCGCTACCCGTCTCTCATCGACGTAAACATTGTCATCAGTAGGATTAAGGTAAATGCTTTTCAGTATTGTTTATTATCATTCTGTTCTATTCTATTGCCAGACGCCTCAATCCCACACAGGGTGGCCACAAACAAATTGCCTCAATGTCGCTCTGTCCCACGCCATTTCACTACCACGCTTCCAACTCACACCCCCCTTTCTCATATACCTCTCCACTCCATCCCTCCATCTCATCCTCGGCCTCCCCCTGCCTCTCGCCCCCTCCACCTCACTCACATACACTCTCCTCGTCAGTCTTTCACTCTCCATCCTCTCCACATGCCCAAACCACCTTAACGTGTTTCTCCTAACGCTTGCTATCACGTCCACAAGCACACCACAAC
>JAGKTI010000378.1:21372-39731 GCA_018397915.1 Birgus latro
AGAAGTCAAGAGTGAGAGCAGTGGAAATGAGTTATTTGAGAGGAGCATGTGGAGTCACATGGAGAGACAGACTAACAAATGAGGAAGTGAAGGAGCGTTGTGTTGTGGTTGAGGACGTGATGGGAAGGGTTAGGAGAAACACGTTAAGGTGGTTTGGGCATGTGGAGAGGATGGAGAGTGAAAGATTGACGAGGAGAGTGTAATTGAGTGAGGTGGAGGGGGCGAGAGGGAGGGGGAGGCCGAGGATGAGAAGGAGGGATGGAGTGGAGAGGTATATGAGAGAGGGGGGTGTGAGTTGGGAGCGTGGTAGTGAAATGGCAGGGGACAGAGTGACATGGAGGCGATTTGTTTGTGGCCACCCCGTTCGGGATTGAGGCGTCTGGCAATAGATAGAGATAGATAGAACAACTTTTTTACTTCCATGCTCACCTTCCTGTTTCTTATCACTGCTTTCAACGAACCAGCAACCTTCCTTCCCTGCTGCACCCTTTCAAGCACTTCACCCTCCAGACTTCCATCCTTACTCATGACACTACCCAAGTACTTAAATGCACTCACATTCTCCATATCCTTCCCATCCAGTCTCACTGTACATTCACTGGCTTCACTTCTCTCGAAGACCATCACTTTACTCTTCCCTACATTCACCTCTAGATTCCGTTTCTTACACACTCTCCCAAACTCATCTACCGAGCCTTGCAGCTCCCTTCATCTTCGCTCAACAACACAGTATCATCTGCAACCAACAGTACAGGGAGTTTCCAAACTCTGCCCTCTCTCACTAGGGCTGCTTCAACATCCACTGCCAGACCTTGTATCTCTTTTATAACCCCATCCATATACAGACTGAACAGCCATGGAGACATGACACATCCTTGTTTCAATCCAACCTTCAAATGGAAAGATTCACTCAGTTTGCCATCCACACGCACTGCAGCCTTAGCACCCTCATACATACTCTTCACTGCCTTCAACAACTTCCCATCCACTCCATAGATTCTTAATACCTTCCACAATCCTTGTCTATCCACCCTGTCATATGCTTTCTCCAGATCCATGAAGGCTGCATAGAACTTCTTGCCCTTCTCTAGAAACTTTTCCACAACGGATCTAAGAATGAATATCTGGTCTACACAACCTCTTCCCTTCCTAAAACCTCCTTGTTCTCCAACTAATTCCTCTGTTATTTCCCTAACTCTGTCAATAAGTATCCTACCATATACTTTTCCTATTACACTGAGAAGGCAAATGCCCCTATGGTTACCACACACTGCTTTTTCCCCTTTTCCTTTGTATAGAGGAATAATTATACCTGACTTCCAATCCTACAGGACTCTACACTCCTCCCATGCCAATCTGCACACTTTCCACATCCATTCTATTACTATCTCTCCCCTATGCCTCAGCATTTCACCACACACTCCATCAATTCCTGGGGCTTTCCCCATTTTAACTTTCTTCATTGCTTCCACCACTTCCATCCTACTGATTTCTTCCTCTCATCTCACAACGCTTCTTCTCCTCTCCATTCCCCAGCCACTTATACTTGCATTACTTTCATTCTCTATGTTCAGCAGTTCATTCAAGTGTTCTCTCCATCTGTTTACTTTTTCTCCCTTCTCCACTAGTAATCTACCATTTTTATCTTTCACACCCCCATTGACTTTGTTGGCACTCTGTCTAGCTCTCTTTACCTCCTTCCAGAACATTTTCTTACATTCCCTCCACTTTGCACTCAAATTCCTTCCAAACTCCTCATCCACTCTCTTCTTACTCTCTCTTACTAATCATTTCACCTCTCTCCTCCTCTCTAAATATAACTTTCTCGTCCGTCTTCAGCTTCTTCGACGCCCCTGTTCCTCATCCACTCATTATATGTCTTTCTTCTTTTGTGCCACAGCCTCTCTCACCTCTTCAGTCCACCATGCTGTTCCCTGAACCCCCTTTTGTCTTCTCTTCACCCCACACACCACCTCACATGCTGCACAGATTTCTTCTGTGAATATCTTACACACACCTTCCACGTCCCCCATCTGCTCCAATCTATATTTACCCAATCGCTCCTCCACTTCCCTTTTATATTCAGCCTTTATTCCATCCTCTTGTAACTTTCCTACCCTCCTTGTAACAAATACTTCCTCCTGTCCTTCCCTTCTTCTCTTCATCCATCTTGTTTGGATTCTGATTCTGGCCACCACCAAGTGGTGGTCAGAAAGTCCACTCCCCCAACCTCTGTATACTCTTACATCCATTACACATCTCATCCTTTCATCCACACACACATAGTCAATCATTGCCTTCCGTTCGTTCATTCCACCGTCCACCCTTCTCACCACTCACCATGTGTACCTATGGATCATTTTGTACCCGAAGAGAGTATTAGTTAACACCAACCCCCTCTCGGCACAAATGTCCACTAAAGCACTGCCATTCTCATCCATCTCTGCAGTCACACCCCACTCACCAACCACTCCATCCACCTTCTCATTCCCTACTTTTCCATTCATATCTCCAATCAGAAACACTCTCTCATTCCTTTCAAACTTTTCCAAGCAGGCTTCCACATTTGTCCAAAACTCTTCTCTCACTCTACTTACACGATCTTGCGTTGGCGCATACATGCACAGAATTGCCCCCATTTGTAGTCCAACTTTCACTCTTACCCACACAATCCTTGACCCAACTGATCCATACTCTCTTACATTCTCCTTCCATCTGTTGCTCACAGCAATACACACTCCTTACGCCCCCTCATTCTCACCTACTCCCGCGCATATACACCATCCATACCCCCATTCTCTCACACTCTCACTTAGCCATTTAGTTTCAATTATTCCACATATATCCACTTTCGCACTCTCAAGCACTTGTACAATCTCTCTCTCTTTCACCTCATCATTCATACCCATTACATTCCATGTTGCAATCTTTACCACGTCCTTTGTCCGGTCCTTAATCTTAAAAGCTAATATTTTTGGCAGACAAACTTCAGTCATTTTCAACAAACTGCATGTCCATAGGTCCAGCCCAGAGAATGCTTTAAGAGAAGACAAGCTGTTATTTGCCCGTCTGACACAGGAAATAGTCCATTGCGGCAGAAATTGCTTCCTCTAACCACCAAAACCGCAAGATATATATATTTTTTTTTTTACAAAATAAGGTTACTGCCACATTGCATCATCACAGCAAATACAATAATATATTGTTGATAAGGGGGATTTACTGGACGTTTGTCAGTGTTTCTCGTATTTTACCATTACGTGTCAGAGTTGCCAATTAGCCTTGTATTTGTGAGCGGAGGTATTTTGTAAGTTATGCACTAAATTTTTTTCTGTGTAATGTTTTATTAATGTGATTGTTATGTAATTTTATCCCAGTGTGTATGCTAAAGAATTTAGAGTGCTGTGTAATGTACCCTCTTCTGTCTTTCTTTCATTCATTCTTTCCTCTTCCTTTTGCCTGTGGGTGACTTTACACTGAGTGACAAACCTAATGGTTTCCTGTAAACCAGGAAAACATTTACTATGCTGGGTGGTAACCATATAACTAATTTTTGGCGCCTGATGGTTTGGTGGGTAATTACAGCGCTCCAGTCAGATTGAACAGGTGAAGGCTTATATCCAAGGGGTGGTTGGGGTTTAGTGCTCACATTATGCCACTCAGGGATGAGTGAGGCTGGTCACTCGCCTCTTAAATGTCAGGACCAACTTGCCTAGCCCCGGGCTTCTACGCTTCTCATTGGGCAATGTAAGATTGGATGACGGATGGATGGATGTAGTGTAAGAAAGCTCTGGCATGTTTTAGATGTCTCTGATTTGATAACTGTAGGTAATAGAGCTTCAAGTGTATGCAAGGCTATATTAGGAAGTGGAAGAGCCTAGGGCAGTCAGTTTCGTGTCAGTTCAGTTTGAGTTTAGTTCAGTGTCAGATTGTATAGCTCCAGTACTGTACTTGTGAAAACCGTGAAGTTTTTTTTTTTTTTTTTAATGCAGGGAAGAAGGAATCAAAGGCCAGAAGCTCTCAAACCATTCCTTCCAAGAAAAAATAAAACAAAAACAATACAAAAGAGCCAAATTCAAGATTTGATCATTTTGAGATGCCTGGACACGTTGCATTTGAAAGACTGGAGATCATAGGATGTAGGAAATACAGACAGAAGGAGACTGTTCCAGAGGTGACCTGTTGCATAAATGAAGGACTGGGAGTAACGGTTAACTCTTGCATTAGAGAGTTGGACAGAAATGGGATGAGAGTTTGTTGCTAGACGGGTGCTATGCACTCGTCGTATAGGTGGAGGGATGCAAACAGACAGTTCAGAGGAGCATTGACCATTGAAGTAGCGATAGAAGAGAGATGAAGATGCAACAGTGCGATGAAGAGACAGAGGTTGAAGGGAGCCAGTAAGAGGAGGAGAGTCAATGAGACAAAAAGCCTTAAGTGTAATTATTTGTAAAATAAAGACAGTGAACTTAAGAAGCCAGTGTTAATTTATGCCTCAGCTGGTCACGTTGATACACACCAAAAGGCTGACCATAGGAAGAACAGCTCACTGGGCAACACCCTTCCTATACTGAACTACTGCTGTTGGAGCCTGTGGCAGTGTGGAATGAGAACGGAACACTGGTGTCAGGAGTGTGGATCACTAGAAAAGTGCTGCAGTAAGTCTAATCTTCGACATGGAGCAAGGGGGTGTGCAGACAAGGTCCCAAGTTGGGCAGGAAGAAGTGTCCCTGGTGGCAATCATGAAGCTATTAACAAGCACAAAGTGTACAACTACAGGCACAGAATGAAGGGAAGAAAGAGCTCAAGGGACAATTACAGTCACTGAATGAAGAAATCAAAGAACAGTTGCAAGCACAGAGTGAACAGCTAGAGGCACAAAGTGAAGAACAGAAAGAACAATACAAACAGCTTCAAGAGGTATTACAGGAGCAACAGAGAGAATTGCACTGAGGATGCAAGGTCAGCTAGAGGCTTTCATGGGGGAGATGAAGGAAGAGAACCAAACAGTTGAAGGAGGAAGTATACGCCTAGCTATGGCAGTAGAAGTATGAGATAAGCATTATATAATATGACTGAGTGGAAACAGCATGTAGACAACCAGTTGAAGACAATTAGTGAGGGAATTGTGATGGAGTGCAGACAGTATCTGTAGTCACTTTCAGGGAGTCTAGCGCACTGATTTTGCAAGCTGAAGACAGGTGAATTTGGTAACACTGCGCAGTGCTCTAAGGCGCTGATTGGTCAATTCCCGGTGTGTTTGAACATGCACCAAATTGACTTCATATTCCAATCAACGCCCTCATTTATTTGTAAGATACCGGATTATACACATACAGATTAAAGCAATGATATCTTTAATGATAAATATGTGCCTTTAAAATTATCAGATATAAACCTGAATGACATTGATAACAAAACTAAGTAAAGTCTCAAATGGAAGCATATGGACAACAGTCAGCAACTGATTTATTTGTTTAAATTGATTTCATTATGTTTGATTTCTTTCACCCTGCACATTGTTTTATTATAGCAGCATAGTTCAACTATTATTTTCTCATGGGGTTTGCTTGTATCTTACGTTCCCTTTTTCCACCGTTAACAAAAATTTGGTTCATTCTAGATGTAATCCATCACTTCCCGGCTCCTCTCTATCGAGGGGACAGAGATACGTCATGCTTGAGGAGAGAGTGCATGGTGGCCAGGGATACGGTGTCTGTCTGTCTGTCTGTATCTTATGATACTTATGAAAATGTTTAGGAAAATCAAACACCAAACTTATCACTGTAAGAAAATTGAGTTTACTGACTCTGACTAAGAATACAAACAAATGCAGATATTTAAAGCTACTGTTACCTATGAGGGTAATGAACATGTGTATGTACACTATACAGTAGGCGCGGAAAGTGTTGACGCCATCTTAAAAAAAGAAAACATTCTTGTGGTTAGCAAGGAGAAACAAATAAATTAACACTCACCATTGAATTTAGTATTTAATGGCATTCCCCTTCACCTTTATTATCTTCTTAAGGCGTCTGGGGAGACTGATGGCGTAGTTTTGCAGAACAGACAGACTAAAACTGCTCCATAGCTGCTTGACTGCAGCCTCAAGTTTAGGCAAAGATGATGTGTCTATACTACGCAGCTGCCGCTTCATGTGCGCCCATAAATTCTCAATGGGATTGATATCTGGGCTGTTTCCGGGCCAATCTCGAATAAAGGGAACCTCACAGTCTGTTAGCCACTGTTTCACTGACTTTGCAACATGTGCAGGGGCAGAATCTTGCATAAAAGGGTCACTTAAAACGTCACATAATAGCTCCAAATAATTGTTCTGGTTCACTTTTTCATTTGCAGGTAGAATTACCAACTCACCGACACCATAATATGTAAAGCAGCCCCAAGCCATGAGTGAGGCTGGGTATTTAACAAACTTGGAAGTGTACTTAGGATCCAGGGGGCCACTGCCTGGTTTGCGGTACACTCGTGATGAAGGGGTACCAGTGACAGTAAATGTTGACTTATCACTCCAAAGCACAGTTTTCCATTGCTCCTCACTCCAGGCAAGATATTTCTTACAAAAATTTACTCTCTTTTCCTTCTGAAGTGCAGTTAGCAGTGTTTTTTTACGAGCACAAAAACTCCTGTAGCCCAGATCATCATGCAACAGTTGCTGCACACTTCTGACAGACACATCTGCCAGCAACTGTAGGTTCTTTTCTTTTAAATCCCATGCTGTTAGCCTTGGATCCTTGCTAACTTGCCTTGAGATCAGCTGACGGGTCCTGAAGGTTGTCTTACGAGGTCTCCCAGGCTTGGGAAATGGAGTGGGAGGAATGGCCTCCCCACTGTCCTTGAACCGCTTCACCAGTCTCTGCACTGTCCTCAGTCTAACACCATCTGATTTGCAATAAATGGGAGTTTGTGGCCAGCTTTGTGTAAAGTAATCACTTCCACACGTTTGTCCTTGCTTGTGGTTACTTTAGGCATGATGAGAATGTGGTAGGTAACCAAATAACTGTGTTATTTGAGTCAAAACATGCCCTTGTGGTGCATCACACACAGAGACAATCCTCCTCCTGTGGCTGCCCAAACATTACTGAGCCTGCTTCTGTGGTGCCAAACCTATCAAGCTGGGTTGCCATCTCCCGTTGAAAAAGCGTCAGCTCATTTCGCATCACAGGGGAGGGTAGTATTGACCCTACTTCACTTAACGCGAGAAAGAATGACGTCGGCAAAAGACGTCAGTACTTTCCGCGCCTACTGTATATACTGAGAACAGTATGTATTGGCCCCAGTGAGGTGTGTGTTTGCTTACACAAATCATAAGTATTGGATGATAAGCTAATCGTATATCTAGGGTACGGTTTTTTATTAGTAGATGAGGTTATGAAGGGCATGGTGTAGGCTGCAGACTGTGACACTGTGTAGTAGTGGTGGGAAAATCATTCGTGCCTTCACAGGACCTCGGAACCACCTTGCTATGAACGTCTGAATTCCCACCACAGTCGCTGACTGTTGTCCATATGCATCCAGTTGAGACTTCACTTAATTTTGTTGTCAGTGTCATTAGGTTTCTCTCTGATAATTTAAAAGGTGCCAATTTATTATTAAAGATATCATTGCTTTAATTTGTATATGTATAATCCAGTATCTTACAAATAAATGAGGATGTTGATTTAAATATGAAGTCAGTTTGTTGCAAGTTCAAACACGCCAGGAATCAACCAAACACCGCCCTAGAGCATCGTGCAGTGTTACCAAATTCACCTGTCCTCAGCTTGCAAAATCAGTGTGTCAGACTCCCTGAAACCGACTATAGTTGAAGCATGTAGTTGTCTAAGATAATCAGTGAGAAAATTGAAGCTGTAGAGAAATATTGCACTGCTGAGCCAGAGGCTATTGTATAGGGAGCATATGAAGAGAATAGACAGTTCATGGTGAATCTTGATGAATCCCAAGCTTCTAAAGGTTGCATTACAGGGTTGAATAATCACAATGCAGAAGTTTTAAGTCTGTCTATCTATCTCTCTATTGCCAGACGCCTTAATCCCGTAAGGGGTGGCAACAAACAAATCACCTCCATGTCGCTCTGTCCCCTGCCATTTCACTGCCCTGCTCCCAGCTCATACCCCCCTCTCTCATATACCTCTCTACTCCATCCCTCCATCTCATCCTCGGCCTCCCTCTCGCTCTCCCCCCCTCCACCTCACTCACGTTACACTCTCCTCACCATTCTCTCACTCTCCATTCTCTCCACATGCCCAAATGCCCAAACCACCTTAATGTGTTTCTCCTAACGCTTCCTATCACCTCCTCCACTTCTTCATTCGTCAGTCTGTCTCTCCATGTGACTCCACATGCTCCTCTCAAATAACTCATTTCCACTGCTATCACTTTTGACTTCTGTCCCTCCAACAGGGTCCAAGCTTCACTTCCATATGTTAGAGTTTGTATCACAATACTTCCATGTAGCAGCTTTTTCACATCCATGCTCGCTTCCCTGTTTCTTATCACTGCTTTTGAGGAACCAGCAACCTTTCTTCTCTGCTGCACCCTTTCAGGCACTTCACCCTCCAAACTTCCATCCTTACTCATCACACTACCCAAGTACTTAAATGCACTCACATTCTCCATTTCCACCCCATCCAGTCTCACTGTACATTCACTGACTTCACTTCTTGCATTCACTGACTTCACTTCTCTCGAAGACCATCACTTTACTCTTCCCTACATTCACCTTTAAATTCTGTTTCTTACACACACTCCCAGACTCATCTACCAAGCCTTGCAGCTCCCCTTCGTCTTCACACAACAACACAGTATCATCTGCAAACAAGAGTACAGGGAGTTTCCAAACTCTGCCTTCTCTCACTAGGGCTGCTTCAGCATCCACTGCCCTACCTTGTATCTCTTTTATAACCCCATCCATGTACAGATTGAACAACCATGGAGACATGACACATCCTTGTTTCAGTCCAACTTTCAAAGTGAAAAATTCACTCAGTTCACCATCCACACACACTGCGGCCTTAGCACCCTCATACATGCTCTTCACGGCCTTCAACAACTTCCCATCTTCTCCCTATATTCTTAATACTTTCCTCAGTCCTTGTCTACCCACCCTGTCATATGCTTTCTCCAAATCCATGAAGGCTGCATGCAACTTCTTTCCCTTCTCTAGAAACTTTTCCACTAAAGATCTAAGAATGAATATCTGGTCTACTCAACCTCTTCCCTTCCTGGACTTAATTATGGTGCCCCAGTTTTTAGGCCCTAGACCAGTGAAGTGCATGGCAATAATGGGGGTACATAAAAAGAAACCTCAGAAATTTGATGGTAGAGTATTTTGGGAAGGTTACCATGCACAGTTTGAGTTACTTGCAGATCAGAATGGTTGGGATGATAGTCAGAGGGCAGTACTGCTTGCTACTAGCCTCAAGGGTGCAGCAATGGAAATTCTGGGCCAAATGTCAGTAAAGGAGAGGAACAGTATCAGTCCTTAGTAGAAGTACTGGAGGTCAGATATGGGATCATGCACCAGAATGAGGTTTACAGAACCCATGTACCTGCTCGAGGTAAATCCCTACAGCAGATTGCTCATGACCTGGAGATTATGACATACAAGGTGTACCCTGGAGCAACACCTAACCTGTTGGCTATTCTTCTGAGGGACCAGTTCATCAATGCTCTTGATAGTGCAGATTTGAAAAAGCAAGTGAAACAGGCACAACCCAGAAGCATGCAAGAAGTACTAGCCAGGGCTCTAGAATTTGAGTCCTATGTTAGGTCTAGTACATCTGCATTTCAGGCAGGTCATAGTGCAGGATTCACAGCAAGAAAGGGACAGGTACATGAAGCAGAAAAATTTGAAGGAAGTTGCTAGTACTGTGAAATGACAGGACATAGAAAAGTGGACTGCTACAAGTGGAAGAGAGAATAGGAGAGCATCAGAGGAGGCTGCTGGCTCTTCGAGATGCCAGAACACAAGATGGTGGATTATTACAAATGGAAGAAGGAGCAAGAACAGAACAGTGCAAGGAAACCCATGATTGCAGCAAATGGGTGTTGGACATGTAGTGATTTTTTTTTTTTTTTTAAACAGAACAGAGGAAGGAAAAACAAATGAATAAAAAAAAAAAATCCATAAACCAGGTTACTGGTGTCATCCATTCGTGAAATATCTGTAACAGTTGGACTTGAACAGCTGTAGATTGAAGTTTGGAGGGAAACAAATCTGAGGAAGTGGGTTCCAGAGAGATGCAGTTCGGGAATAAAAGAATTCTGATAGGCGGAAGTTCTGCAATATGGCAGTGTGACATTCCAGTCATGAGTGCTGTCAGATGTCCGTGTAGCATGAGGGAAGGCATGGAGAGGTGGCACAATGGATGCAACTTCGTATGAGCATTTGCCATAAAAATATCTGTAAAATAATGCAAGGGAGGCAACATTCCTTCTTACTCGTTGGGGAGGTAAATTATTTGTAATAGCAGGGTTATTAATAATTTCAACAGCTTTCTTCTGAATTTTGTCTAGTTGTTTTAATGCAACCTCTCCACATCCATTCCACAAGGGTGAGCAATATTCAAGCTGAGAGTGCACATGACTTTTGTAAATTATAGCTATCTGCTCGTCGGTGAAGAAGTTACGGACTCTGTATAAAAATCCAAGTTTCTTTGAAGCGGTTTTAGCAAGTGATCTGACATGAGAGGTCCAGCTGAGGGCACTGTTAAGTGAGACACTGAGAATTTCAATGCTTTTGGAGAGGGGAATATTAGTAGCATTGAAGGTAATATATGAATTAGGCAGTATCTGTCTATTAGTAAATTGTATATACTGTATTTGGTTTTACTAGGATTAAATGAGACAAGGTTGTTTTGTCCTCATTCACTGATCATAGATAAGTCTTGATTTATGGAGATGGCTGTGCTGAGTTGAGAATTAGAGATATCTGACTTTGTAAATGGTTGTCTGAGTGTGAATGAACTGTGAAGTGTTGAGTCATCTGCATATGAATGGATGGGATTGTGGGTGACAGATAAGAGATCATTAATGTGAACCAGGAACAGGGTTGGTGCCAGAACTGACCCCTGTGGCACGCCGGTGTTAATTGAGTGGAAATTGGAATATACATCATCTACTTTTACTCTAATTTTTCTGTCGCTGAGATATGAGGCAAGCAGAGGTACAAAAGACGTTAGTCCATAGTAAGGGAGTTTGGACAGCAGGGAATGATGCCATACTCTGTCGAAAGCCTTGGAAATATCAAGGGCTACTGCGTGAGTTTCTCCATATAGGTTGATTGATTTGTCAGTGGTGGATCTTTCGTGGCGAAAACCATATTGTTTATCGGTAATTAAGTTGTTATATTCGAGGTGTTTAACTATGTGCTTATTGATTCAAATTTTGAATACTTTACCAAGAGAAGATGTGACACTATTAGCCTGTAATCAGAGGGGTCAGAGGAACTTCCTTTCTTTGGAATTGGGTGGATATTGGCTTCTTTCCATGAATTAAGTAACGAAGAAGTACGTATGAATAGTGTGAATAGTTTAGCAAGAACAGGTGCAAGTTCTGGGGAACACTTTTTCAAAACAATTGGAAGAATTTCATCTGGGCCTGGAGCTTTGTTGGTAGGTAAATTGTCTTGGATGGATTTTATGTATCTTGTCTGTATTTTAGGTGGGACAGTTTCGGGAGAGTCAAGTTCTAATATTGGGACGTTCTGGCTGACTTCCTCCAAGGTAGAATTTCTGGCAAATGTGCTGGCAAAGATATTTGCTTTCCTATGTGGGTCATTTATAATGTTGCCATTTGAAGATTTTAGTGGGGGAATGGATGATGACTTGTTAAAGTTATTATTGAAAGAATTAAGAGTTGACCAGAATATTCTATTGCCATTAGGGTTGTTAAGTAGTTTTGATGCTTGATTATGAAGAAAGTTTGATTTAGCGAGATTTATTACAGCTTTTGCATGGTTTCTTGCAATTTTAAATTGGCAGAGTGATTCAGATGTTTTTGATTTTAAGTAAGTGTTGTATGCTAATGACTTTTGGGCAGTTGCTCTTGCACAGCTGCTATCAAACCATTTTGGAGAGTTCGATCTTTTAGTGAACTGTTGACTTGGTATGAACAATTCCATACCAGCTAGTAGAATTGGCATCACTAGAGAAGAGGGACTGCTTGTCCAAAGGTGAAGGACGGCAAGAAAAAGGCTGCAGAAGACGAGATGGATGAGGGTAAATTAGTAAAGACTGGTGTAAAGGGGCAACCACCTGCCGGCTTTTCCCATGTAGCCCCACCAGTGAGAAAATGCAAGAGAACTACAATCAACAGTGTGCGAGTAGATGGAAGAACAGACGGCAGGCAGTGTAGTAGGAATGGAAATCAGAGCACGAAATGCAGCTTACTGTGGTGACAGGGACAGTGTCAGCTGAAGAAGACGTGAAGAGGATGCAGATTTACAACGAGTGGTAGAGTGGCTGCAGCAGAGTACAGTGGGAGACACCCGATGGCCTCAGCTAATACAGTATTGGCAATTGGTGGTTCCGAAGAAAATGAGGTCCGAGATCTTGGATGAGTCCCATAACCAGATCACTAGTGGCACCTGGGAGTGAAGAAAACTCTAAGCTGGTTGCAACAGATGTTCTATTGGACTGCCATGCGGCAGGATGTTTAAGAGTGGTGTCAGGCCTGTGATGTATGTTGTGCCAAGGAGGGACCCAGAAAGCGTGGTTGTGCCCCTCTGCAGCTATACCAAGTGGGGGCACCATTGGAAAGAGTTGTATTGGACATTACTGGCCCTCTGCCAGTCACTGAAAGAGAAATCGACATATATATATATATATATATATATATATATATATATATATATATATGTATGTATATATGTATATATATATTTATATGTCTGTCACCATAGACTGCTTCACAAAGTGGCCGGAAGCCTATGCCATCCCCGATCAAGAAGCTGCCACTGTTGCTCAGATATTAATTGACTAATTCTGTCGTTTTGAGATACCACAGGAACTACATTCAGACCAGGGTGGAAACTTCGAGTCTGCTGTGTCCCAGGAGTGCTGCAAGTTACTGGGGATCAAGAAGACCAGGACGACCCTGCTAAGGCCACAGTCAGATGGGATGGTGGAGAAATTTAACTGGACCCTGGGACAAGAACTGGCCAAGTACTATGTGGAGGGACAAACGGAATGGGACCAAAAATTAACTGCGTTGCTGATAGCACATCGTTCTGCATCCCATGAGTCTACCGGCTACACCCCTGCAAAAATGATGCTGGGCCACGAGTTACATTTACCCATTGACTCGTTAATTGGAAGACCACCTGGTGAAGAGCTGCCTCCATCTATGCGAAGCATCTTCAGGAAAGGCTGGCTGAGGTACATCATCAAGTGCGAGAAGCTCTAAAGGTTTCAGGCGAAGTGATGAAGTGCAAGTATGATGCCAAGGCTAGTGAGGTGAGCTTCAAGTATGGTGACAAAGTTTGTTTATACAATCCTCAGTGGAAGAAAGGATAGTCACTGAAGCTCCAGAGCCCGTGGGACAGGGCTTGCAATGTGTTGAACCGCTCATCAGATGTAACATACTGGATTCGGGGAGGCAGGAAGTCTATCCCAAAGGTGGTACTCGTGAATCGTCTGTGGCAGTACCATGGGCCAGGACAGTACAGCTGGGACGTCTCTGAGAAATTGTGCTCTCCCGCAGTTGAGGATGTTGAGGAGGACCACGGAGCCGAAGTACAAGAGAATGGTGACAGTTTTCCCAAGAGAAGAAGAGCATACAAGAGGATGGTGACAGTTTCCCAAGAGAAGAGCATCAGGAAGAGGACCAAGATATTCCAGGAGGAGTGGACTGTGTGGAGGAACAGGGACATCGTTGGAAGCAGTATTGATGGATTATTTTGTGTGTAAGTAACTGTTTAGTTTGGATTAAGGATTATGTTTGTATATTTTGTGTAGTTTTGTTGGGACGACAAAGGACTAGGGAGGGGGTAGTATTGAGAAGTGGGATGTAGTGGAAGTTTCTCAGTGTTTCTCGTATTTTACTGTTACGTGTCAGAATTGCCAGTAAACCTGCTATTTTTGATTGGCGGTATTTTGTAAGTTAAGCATAAAATTTCTGTGGTCTCCCCCCCCCCCTGCATACACACACACACACACACACACACACAGTAAAGTCACAATTTAAGACCAAACGAAACAACGATCTTCCAATAACACGGGCATTTAATTTCTCCCATAATTGCCTAATATCACGGTAATACCACTCAATTGCACGAGAAATTGTGGGAAATGGGTCCGTTTTGGTATTGGATTTCCAGATACAGTATAACTTGTTTGTTATGCTTTTGTCGGTTACTGAATGGTTTCATTGACCCACATGACCCCCATACCACCTGACACAGCCTGCTGGCTACCTCAGTGTTGTGTGAACAGTCGCTGTGATGAGGAGCATTTATTTGCTTATTTCCTTGCTCCTCATTTCCTCTCAGAACTCTGAGCACATGGTTGCAAACTAACTTTAGTTATGCCTAAACACCCTGAAAGTGCTATGAACACAAGAAAAGCATTTATTCTAAATGAAAATGTAAAATTGCTGGACAAAGTAGCATGTGGTGTTGGAATGCAAATGATCAGACATAAAATGAGTCGGGATTTTTACGATGTTTGGATAGTTTTCTTTGTTGGGAAAAAAAAGTCAGTGATGAAGGAGCAGTAAAATTCATGTATTCACCTTTAGTGCAACGAATGTTTAAAAAAAAAAAAAAAAAAAAGGCTTTGTGCTCGATCTTTATGAACTGATGGTCTTTGGTCAAGAAAATTAGCATTTTACTCTACATGAAGATGCGTGTTGATAGAAATAGTTTGGTAAGGTAATTTTGTGAGTTCAGTTCTTGTGATTTATGCTGTCATACAATTTATACTGCTTGGCTGACGATTACTGTATTTATATTTATCTGAGAAGTGAGATACGCAATCACTCCGTGCTGATGACTTCTTTATAGCTTTTTTTTTTCCTTTATTGTTGATGACTAATGGCTTTCAAAAACTTTCTCATAGCATTTTTTTTTTTTTTAATGAGCGCCGAAAGTGACTCGTGATGAAATATGCATGATGCTGGGCGGCCATTATTCACATGTTCTTTAGGTCAAGTTCTTGCTTGATTTGTAATGAGGACTTTTAAGAGGCTTAGTGGCAATCCTTGGTGATTAAAATTTTTATGGGGAGTATTAGGGGGCAAAACTAATCGGTTAGGTTAGGTTAGAATGCAGTAGCTGTGCACTGCTGTGTCCAGTCAATGTGGTCATATTTAAACACACTGTCTTCAGTGTCTCAAGGCAGATGTGTTTGTAATAACCTAACCTTCTATTTTACATGTAAATATATGTCATGTTTTAGTGCAAATTTGATTTTGCACGAGGTTCTGGATAACGTATCCCAATGTTTTATTAATGTGAATGTTAAATCACATTAATAAAACATATGGAGTGGATGGGAAGTTGTTGAAGGCTGTGAAGAGTATGTATGAGGGTGCTAAGGCTGCAGTGCATGTGGATGGCAAACTGAGTGAATCTTTCCATTTGAAGGTTGGATTGAAACAAGGATGTGTCATGTCTCCATGGTTGTTCAATCTGTATATGGATGGGGTTATAAAAGAGATACAAGGTCGGCCAGTCGATGTTGGACCGGCCCTAGTGAGAGAGGGCAGTGTTTGGAAACTCCCTGTACTGTTGTTTGCAGATGATACTGTGTTGTTGAGCGAAGATGAAGGGGAGCTGCAAGGCTTGGTAGATGAGTTTGGGAGTGTGTGTAAGAAACGGAATCTAAAGGTGAATGTAGGGAAGAGTAAAGTGATGGTCTTCAAGATAAGTGAAGCCAGTGAATGTACAGTGAGGTTGGATGGGAAGGATATGGAGAATGTGAGTGAATTTAAGTACTTGGGCAGTGTGATGAGTAAGGATGGAAGTCTGGAGGGTGAAGTGCTCGAAAGGGTGCAGCAGGGAAGGAAGGTTGCTGGTTCGTTAAAAGCAGTGATAAGAAACAGGGAAGTGAGCATGGAAGTGAAAAAGTTGCTACATGACAGTATTGTGATACCAACTCTGACATATGGAAGTGAAGCTTGGACCCTGTTGGAAAGACAGAAGTCAAGGGAGAGACAGACTAACAAATGAGGAAGTGAAGGAGCGTTGTGGTGTGGTTGAGGACATGATGGGAAGCATTAGGAGAAACACGTTAAGGTGGTTTGGGCATGTGGAGAGGATGGAGGGTGAAAGACTGACGAGGAGAGTGTATGTGAGTGAGGTGGAGGGGGCGAGAGGGAGGGGGAGGCCGAGGATGAGATGGAGGGATGGAGTGGAGAGGTATATGAGAGAGGGGTGTGTGAGTTGGGAGCGTGGTAGTGAAATGGCAGGGGACAGAGTGACATGGAGGCGATTTGTTTGTGGCCACCCCATGCGGGATTGAGGCGTCTGGCAATAGATAGATAGACAGATAAATTATGTAATTTTATCTCAGTGTGTATGGTAAAGAATTTAGAGTGCTTTGTAATGTAAGACAGCTCTGGCATGTTTTGGATGTCTCTGATTTGGTAATTGTAGGTGCTAGAGTACACCAGAAGCTTTTGATTGTAATGTATGGCTAAATAAGGAGGTGGAAGAGCCTAGGGCTGTCAGTTTTGTGTTGGTTCAGTTTGATTTTAGTTCAGTGTCAGTGCAGTGTCAGATTGTATACCTCCAGCACTTGGAAAACAGTGAAGTGTAGTTGGCAAGCATTAAGTGTAATAATTTGCAAAATAAAAACAGTGAACTTAAAGCCAGTGTTTATTTACGCCTCAGCTTATCTCGTTGATGCACACCAAAAGGCTGACCATAGGAAGAACAACTCACTAGGCAATGTCCTTCCTATACTGAACTACTGCTGTTGGACCCTGTGGCAGTATGGGATGGGAACGTAACAATATGCTGTATATATATATATATATATACAGTAGGCGCGGAAAGTGTTGACGCCATCTTAAAAAAAGAAAACATTCTTGTGGTTAGCAAGGAGAAACAAATAAATTAACACTCACCATTGAATTTAGTATTTACTGGCATTCCCCTTCACCTTTATTATCTTCTTAAGGCGTCTGGGGAGACTGATGGCGTAGTTTTGCAGAACAGACGGACTAAAACTGCTCCATAGCTACTTGACTGCAGCCTCAAGTTTAGGAAAAGATGATGTGCCGCTTCATGTGCGCCCATAAATTCTCGATGGGATTGATATCTTGGCTGTTTCTGGGCCAATCTCGAATAAAGGGAACCTCACAGTCTGTTAGCCACTGTATCACTGACTTTGCAACATGTGCAGGGGCAGAATCTTGCATAAATACTCTTGCCGTGGTTTTATTAAAAGAGTCACTTAAAACATCACATAATAGCTTCAAATAATTGTTCTGGTTCACTTTTTCATTTGCAGGTAGAATTACCAACTCACCAACACCATAATATGTAAAGCAGCCCCAAGCCATGAGTGAGGCTGGATATTTAACAAACTTGGAAGTGTACTTAGGATCCAGGGGGTCACTGCCTGGTTTGCGGTACACTCATGATGAAGGGGTACCAGTGACAGTAAATGTTGACTCATCACTCCAAAGCACAGTTTTCCATTGCTCCTCACTCCAGGCAAGATATTTCTTACAAAAATTTACTCTCTTTTTCTTCTGAAGTGCAGTTAGCAGTGGTTTTTTACGAGCACAAAAACTCCTGTAGCCCAGATCGTCATGCAACAGCTGCTGCACACTTCTGACAGACACATCTGCCAGCAACTGTGGGTTCTTTTCTTTTAAATCCCGTGCTGTTAGCCTTGGATCCTTGCTAACTTGCCTTGAGATCAGCTGACGGGTCCTGAAGGTTGTCTTACGAGGTCTCCCAGGCTTGGGAAGTGGAGTGGGAGGAATGGCCTCCCCACTGTCCTTGAACCGCTTCACCAGTCTCTGCACTGTCCTCAGTCTAACACCATCTGATTTGCAATAAATGGGAGTTTGTGGCCAGCTTTGTATAAAGTAATCACTTCCACACGTTTGTCCTTGCTTGTGGTTACTTTAGGCATGATGAGAATGTGGTAGGTAACCAAATAACTGTGTTATTTGAGTCAAAACATGCCCTCGTGGTGCATCACACACAGAGACAATCCTCCTCCTGTGGCTGCCCAAACATTACTGAGCCTGCTCCTGTGGTGCCAAACCTATCAAGCAGGGTTGCCAGCTCCCGTTGAAAAAGCGTCAGCTCATTTCGCATCACAGGGGAGGGTAGTATTGACCCTACTTCACTTAACGCGAAAAAGAATGACGTCGGCAAAAAA
>JAGKTI010000378.1:44084-63565 GCA_018397915.1 Birgus latro
TGTGCGCCCATAAATTCTCGATGGGATTGATATCTTGGCTGTTTCTGGGCCAATCTCGAATAAAGGGAACCTCACAGTCTGTTAGCCACTGTATCACTGACTTTGCAACATGTGCAGGGGCAGAATCTTGCATAAATACTCTTGCCGTGGTTTTATTAAAAGAGTCACTTAAAACATCACATAATAGCTTCAAATAATTGTTCTGGTTCACTTTTTCATTTGCAGGTAGAATTACCAACTCACCAACACCATAATATGTAAAGCAGCCCCAAGCCATGAGTGAGGCTGGATATTTAACAAACTTGGAAGTGTACTTAGGATCCAGGGGGTCACTGCCTGGTTTGCGGTACACTCATGATGAAGGGGTACCAGTGACAGTAAATGTTGACTCATCACTCCAAAGCACAGTTTTCCATTGCTCCTCACTCCAGGCAAGATATTTCTTACAAAAATCTACTCTCTTTTTCTTCTGAAGTGCAGTTAGCAGTGGTTTTTTTCGAGCACAAAAACTCCTGTAGCCCAGATCGTCATGCAACAGTTGCTGCACACTTCTGACAGACACATCTGCCAGCAACTGTGGGTTCTTTTCTTTTAAATCCCGTGCTGTTAGCCTTGGATCCTTGCTAACTTGCCTTGAGATCAGCTGACGGGTCCTGAAGGTTGTCTTACGAGGTCTCCCAGGCTTGGGAAGTGGAGTGGGAGGAATGGCCTCCCCACTGTCCTTGAACTGCTTCACCAGTCTCTGCACTGTCCTCAGTCTAACACCATCTGATTTGCAATAAATGGGAGTTTGTGGCCAGCTTTGTATAAAGTAATCACTTCCACATGTTTGTCCTTGCTTGTGGTTACTTTAGGCATGATGAGAATGTGGTAAGTAACCAAATAACTGTGTTATTTGAGTCAAAACATGCCCTCGTGGTGCATCACACACAGAAACAATCCTCCTCCTGTGGCTGCCCAAACATTACTGAGCCTGCTCCTGTGGTGCCAGACCTGTCAAGCAGGGTTGCCAGCTCCCGTTGAAAAAGTGTCAGCTCATTTCGCTTCACAGGGGAGGGTAGTATTAACCCTACTTCACTTAACGCGAAAAAGAATGATGTCGGCAAAAAAACGTCAATACTTTCCGCGCCTACTGTATATATATCTATTGCCAGACGCCTCAATCCCGCATGTTGTGGCCACAAATAAATCGCCTCCATATCGCTCTGTCCACCGCCATTTCACTACCCCGTTCCCAACACACACACCCCTCTCTCATATATGTCTCCATTCCATCCCTCCATCTCATCCTCAGCCTCCCCCTCACTCACATACACTCTCCTCGTCAGTCTTTCACTCTCCATCCTCTCCACATGCCCAAACCACCTCAACGTGTTTCTCCTAACGCTTGCTATCACGTCCACAACCACACAATAACACTCCTTCACTTTCTCATTTGTTAGTCTGTCTCTCCATGTGACTTCACATGCTCCTCTCAAATAACTCATTTCCACTGCTTTCACTCTTGACTTCTGTCCTTCCAACAGGGTTCAAGCTTCACTTCCATATGTTAGAGTTGGTATCACAATACTGTCATGTAACAACTTTTTCACTTCATGCTCATATTCCTGTTTCTTATCACTGCTTTCAACGAACCAGCAACCTTCCTTCCCTGCTGCACCCTTTCGAGCACTTCACCCTCCAGACTTCCATCCTTACTCATCACACTACCCAAGTACTTAAATGCACTCACATTCTCCATATTCTTCTCATCCAGTCTCGCTGTGCATTCGCTGGCTTCACTTCTCTCGAAGACCATCACTTTAGTCTTCCCTACATTCACCTTTAGATTCTGTTTCTTACACACTCTCCCAAACTCATCTACCAAGCCTTGCAGCTTTCCTTCGTCTTCGCTCAACAACACAGTATTATCTGCAAACAACAGTACAGGGAGTTTCCAAACACTGCCCTCTCTCACTAGGGCCGGTCCAACATCCACTGCCTGACCTTGTATCTCTTTTATAACCCCATCCATGTACAGATTGAACAACCATGGAGACATGACACATCCTTGTTTCAATCCAACCTTCAGATGGAAAGATTCACTCAGTTTGCCATCCAAACGCACTGCAGCCTTAGCACCCTCATATATACTCTTCACTGCCTTCAACAACTTCCCATCCACTCCATATATTCTTAATACCTTCCACAATCCTTGTTTATCCACCCTGTCATATGCTTTCTCTAGATCCATGAAGGCTGCATACAACTTCTTGCCCATCTCTTGAAACTTTTCCACTAAGGATCTAGAATGAATATCTGGTCTACACAACCTCTTCCCTTCCTAAAACCTCCTTGTTCTTCTCCAACTAATTCCTCTGTAATTTCCCTAACTTTGTCAATAAGTATCCTACCATATACTTTTCCTATTACACTGAGAAGGCAAATGCCCCTATGGTTACCACACACTGCTTTTTCCCCTTTTCCTTTGTACAGAGGAATAATTGTACCTGACTTCCAATCCTACGGGACTCTACCCTCCTCCCATGCCAATCTGCACACTTTCCACATCCATTCTATTAGTATCTCTCCCCTATACCTCAGCATTTCACCACACACTCCATCAATTCCTGGGGCTTTCCCCATTTTAACTTTCTTCATTGCTTCCACCACTTCCATCCTGGTGATTTCTTCCTCTCTTCTCACAACCCTCCTTCTCCCTGCCATTCCCCAGCCACTTATACTTGCATTACTTTCATTCTCTATGTTCAACAGTTCATTGAAGTGTTCTCTCCATCTGTTTACTTTTTCTCCCTTCTCCACTAGTAATCTACCATTTTTATCTTTCACACCCCCACTGACTTAGTTGGCACCCTGTCTAGCTCTCTTTACCTCCTTCCAGAACATTTTCTTACATTCCATCCACTTTGCACTCAAATTCCTTCCAAATTCTTCATCCACTCTCTTCTTACTCTCTCTTACTAATCTTTTCACCTCTCTCCTCCTCTCTGCATATAACTCTCTCGTCTGTCTCTCAGCTTCTTCGACCCCCCTGTTCCTCATTCACTCATTATATGCTTTCTTCTTTTGTGCCACAGCCTCTCTCACCTCTTCAGTCCACCATGCTGTTCCCTGAACCCCCTTTCATCTTCTCTTCACCCCACACACCACCTCACATGCTGCACAGATTTCTTCTGTGAATATCTTGCATACACCTTCCACGTCCCCCATGTGCTCCAATCTATATTTAACCTATCGCTCTTCCACTTCCCTTTTATATTCAGCCTTTATTCCATCCTCTTGTAACTTTTCTACCCTCCTTGTAACAAATACTTCCTCCTGTCCTTCCCGTCTTCTCTTCCTCCATCGTGTTTGGATTCTGATTCTGGCCACCACCAAGTGGTGGTCAGAAAGTCCACTCCCCCAACCATATATACTCTTGCATCCATTACACAACTTCTCATCCTTTCATCCACACACACATAGTCAATCATTGCCTTCTGTTCATTCATTCCATCATCCACCCTTCTCACCACTTGCCATGTATACCTATGGATCATTTTGTGCCTGAAGAGGGTATTAGCTAACACCAATCCCCTCCCGGCACAAATGTCCACTAAAGCACTGCCATTCTCATCCATCTCTGCAGGCACATCCCACTCACCAACCACTCCATCCACCTTCTCATTCCCTACTTTTCCATTCATATCTCCAATCAGAAACACTCTCTCATTCCTTTCAAATTTTTCCAAGCAGGCTTCCACATTTGTCCAGAACTCTTCTCTCACTCTACTTACACGATCTTGTGTTGGCGCATACATGCACAGAATTGCCCACATTTGTAGTCCAACTTTCACTCTTACCTACACAATCCTTGACCCAACTGATCCATACTCTCTTACATTCTCCTTCCATCTGTTTCTCACAGCAATACACACTCCTTCTTTCGCCCTCTCATTCTCACCTACTCCCGCGCATATACCCCATCAATGCTCCCATTCTCTCACACTCTCACCTCACTATTTAGTTTCAGTTATTCCACATATATCCACTTTCGCACTCTCAAGCACCTGTATGATCTCTCTCTCTTTCACCTCATCATTCATAGTCCTTACATTCCAAGTCGCAATCCTTACCAAGTCCTTTGTCCGGTCTTTTTTCGTCAAATTTTTGTCAGTCCTGGTCCGAGGCTTCTTGTTCGTATTTTTAGATAGTTGTTTTACGGGGTGGGGCACTAATCCACCTCCAACCCTTTTAATTGCCTCTTACGACAAGCAGGGACACTGAGGAAGAATTCTTGAAAACCCCCCCTTCCCCCAGGGGATAGATATATATAAGTAATCTCCCTACTATCCAGTCGTCCACTATCCGGATGCATCAGTATTCGGACATCGTAGGCTGTCCGACCCCCAAAATGGCCAAAAATTCGCAAAAAATCCAATTTGGGGGGATCCCGTCAGTTTGAATTTCTCCCGCGCGTCGACCGGCTGTGTTTTCACGCCTCCCGCCTCTGTCACGGTCTCATTTCCTGCTCTGCCCCTGGCTCGTCAACACGCTCTCAAAATGGCTGCTGAAGTGCTTGGTTTTGTGGTGATACCCTACCTCCTGCAGGGCTTGATGCTGCTCTTCACTTTCTTCATGTGTGTGATGATGGCCCCGCCACCTGAGAAGAGGAAGAAAGTGGTTCTGACTCTGGAGAATAAGAGGGAGGTATTGGAGAAAGTGGACGCCGGGTGGCCGACATCACGGATCCCCTGTGAATTCAACCTCCCTCGCTCCACTTTGTTTGATATCAAGAAGTCCCGAGACAAACTACAGCAGTACACGGCTGATTTCGCTTCGAAGACCAGACGAAACGGGGAGGGGAAGATGATGTTTACTCCTTTGTATGCAGACATCGAACGTTCCACGCTCATCTGGTATCGACAACAACATGCTGCTGGTGTGTTGGTACGTGGAACGGAGCTGAAAGCTGCTGCTGAGAAGTTCACAAGGCTACAGGATACCCCAGACTTCAAGGCATCTGAAGGTTGGCTCTTTGCGTTCAAGTTACGACACGGACAAACCAACCGTCCAACCGTAAGACCCATGGCGAAGCTCTGGACGCTAGCAACGAAGGAATAGAACAGTTTCGGCAGAAGGTGAAGGGCTTGATTGACAGGGAGGGCCTCACTCTTGGTCAAGTCTAAAACCCTGATGAAACTGGCCTGTTTTATCGTTCAATACCCACGAATGCTCTCGCTGAGGAGACGGAGAAGCGTGTGCCTGGTCCAAAGCTCTCCAAGCAACGGGTGTCTGCTTTGTGCTGTGCAAATGGTAACGGCATGCACTGGCTCAAGTCCGTTATTGTGGGCCGTGCAAAGCAGCCTCGGTGCCTTCGTCGGTTAATGGATGTCCTTCCTGTCGTGTGTTATCATTCTCTGAAGGCTTGGTTCACAACCAAGATCTTCAGAAATTGGTTTCACCAACACTTTGTCAAGGAGGTCATTCGATATCAGACAGAGACACTGAAAATTCCACGAGACCAGGTAAAGTCTCTCCTGATTCTAGACAATGCGCATCCGTCTGAGGAGTTGGTGGCTGAAAATGGCCGCATTAGGTGTCTGTTTTTTCCATCTAATACGACTGCTCTCATCCAACCAATGGACCAAGGAGTGATTGTGGCAACGAAGAGGCTCCACCGACGGAGGTTTTTGGACGAGGTGATGGTTGTCCACGAGGATGAGGACGATCGCAGGGAAGGACGAGACATGCGAGGACAAAAAACTGTCGAAAACCTTCGCCGATACAACCTCAAGTCTGCCATCTACAACTGGGCCAGTACATGGAAGGAAGTCTCTGTCAGGACTCTAGAAAATGGTTGGTCTCATCTGCTTCATGGAAGTGACGTGGTGCACAATTTTGTAGGTTTTGACATGGATGACTTCCATGCAAGGCTTCATGCGGGTGGAGACAATGTGAATGTCGACGAAGTGCGTGAGTGGTTGGATGACGATGAGGGCGATCCTGGGTATCAAATCATGTCTGATATCGAGATCGCATCTACTGTTGCCGGTCTGAGTACCCACCAGGAAGATTCCGACGAGGACAGCGATGATGATGAGGACTCCTCACGGTTTGCCACCACTCCAACCATCCCCAAGCTGAGCGCACTCTGGGAACATGTGGAGTTCGTTCTCGACTGCCTAGAACACCCGGACTGCAACAGGGAGATGGGGCCCTTGGGACTTGTGGATGAAGTGCGAGCTTTCAGGCAGCGTATCATTAATCGTCAGAATCGTCGTTGCTTGCGTCAATCAACCATTGACAGTTTTTTCAGGCCAGTCAACCCTGCCGTCGTCAACCCTCTCTCCACACCATCATCTCACCAAGACAGGCCTTCCAGCTCCGAGCCACAGCCCAGCACATCAGGCACGGCAGAGTCACCACAGGATGTTAGTTTGCGTCTATCTTCTGAGTCCTCTGCAGTGGATATCGTATCACCACGTCCCACCAAGGAGCCCCTATGCCGCATCCGTCAGCTCATCTCGGACTCTGACAGCGACTAAATTCTCCAGGACTCGTCACTAGACCACACAGGAATTTACTGTTATATACAGTGCAGTGAAGTGATGTGATGCAAGTTATGCGAAAGAAAACGTTGTGGAAAGTGCTGGTGATTGTAAAGTGCACCGGAAGTGCTAAGGTGTGTCAGGTGCAAAGTCTTACTGTCAGAGTCTGAGATGACCGAGTGGGTTATACATCAGGACGGCGGCATCATTCTCGTAAGTACCCTAACTTCATCAAAATTCCTTGTTTTGTTCTTTCCATATCATTAATCTCATGCATAAACTGTGTGAAAGATGATTTCCATAATGATTTTCATGTCTAACCTGTTTTCAGCAAGTGGTAAAAAAATTACCATAAATGTTAATTATAATTTCCTGCTTTCAATTTAATTTTTTCATGCATGGTTTTGAAGTGCACAAGCTATGAAAAAGGTGAATGCCGTTGATTTGTGTTTAACATAATTTCCATAATGATCTTCATGTCTAACCTCTTTTCAGCATGCTGTAAATGGGTTAAAAAATTACCATAAATGTTAATGATAATTTCCTGCTTTCAATTTAATTTTTTCATGCATGGTTTTGAAGTGCACCAACTATGAAAAAGGTGAATACAAGGGAATTTCATGTCCGGTCATAACCTAACCTAACCTAACCTAACCTAACCTAACCTAACCATTTAGTTAATCATAATTTCCTGCTTTTAATTTAATTTGTTCATGCATGGTTACCACTAGTATAGAAGTGCAACAGCTGTGAAAAAGGTGAATGCCATTGATTTTCATGTCCTGTACCTAAACAAAGCTGCCAACTCAGTGAACAGCTGAGCTTAACTTACCTCAAATTCATTCTTTTGGGGTAAAATTTAAATGAATTCATGCTTTGTGTTCATTATTTTAGTGCACTAGCTGTTACCATTTTTCTGGTAACAATTTACATCATTTACTGTATTTGATGCTTTGTATCCAATAATTTAGTGCATAAAATATGAGAAAAGATTATTTCCATGTCCGATACTTACTTATACCATGGTGGCAAGTTTTGAGCACCTATGCCTTACTCACCTCTAAATCATCATTTTTTGGTTAAAATTCAATTAATTCATGCTTTGTGTGCATTATTTATGTGAAAGGAGACCTAAATAAGTGCTATACATGTCCAGTAGGGAGGTAGGAAGGTAGTTTTCTGATTTAGGTTAGGTTAGGTTAGGGTCATGAATGACCTGTGCTGGACCTTCAGGGCCACTATCTGGACAAGACCACTGTCCGGACTTGCCTTTGGCTCTATTACGTCGGATAGTGGAGGAATTAATTATATATATATATATATATATATATATATATATATTTATGTAGATATATGCTATATATTTATATATGTCATGTGTGTGTATATATATATAAGTAATCCCTCCTTTATCCGACAATAGAGCCAAAGGCATGTCCGGATATAGGTACTGAAGCTCCAGCACTGGTTTTTCATAACCTAACCTAACGTAACCTAAATCAGAAAACTACCTTCATACCTCCCTACTGGACATGTATAGCACTTATTTAGGTGCCTTTTCACATAAATAATTCACATATAGCTTGAATTTATTGAATTTTAACCAAAAAATGATTTAGAGGTGAGTGAGTCATAGGAGCTCAGAACTTGCCAGCATAGTATAAGTAAGTATCGGCCATGGAAATCATCTTTTCTCACATTTTATGCACTAAATTATTGGATACAAAGCATCAAATACAGGAAATGATGTAAATTGCTACCAGAAAAATGGTTAGGTTAGGTTAGGTTATGACCGGACATGAAATTCACTGCTTCCACCTTTTTCATAGCTGGTGCACTTAATAACCATGCATGAAAGAATTAAATTAAAAGCAGGAAATTATGATTAACACAATGTTAGGTTAGGTTAGGTTAGGACCGGACATGAAGTTCACTGCTTCAACCTTTTTTCTAGCTGTTTTACTTAAGAACCATGCATGGAAAAATTAAATAGCAAGCAGGAAATTATGATTAACATTTTTGGTAATTTTTAAACACATGTACAGCATGATGAAAACAGGTTAGGCATGAAGTTAGGGTACTTACGAACAAAAAGCGGCCGTCCTGATGTAATAACCCACTCTATCATCTCAGACTCTGACAGGAAGACCTTGCACCTGACACACCTTTCCACTTGAGAATCACCAACACTTTCCACAAGTTTTTTTTTTTATAACTGGAATAACATCACTTCACTGCACTGTATATAACAGTAAATTCCCGTGTAGTCTAGTGACGATCCCTGGAGAATTTAGTCGCTGTCAGAGTCGGAGATGAGCAGACGGAGGTGGCGTAGGGGCATCTTGGTGCGACGTGGTGATACACTATCCACTACAGAGGACTCGGAAGATAGACGCAAGCTAACATCCAGTGGTGATTCAGCCGTGCCTGATGTGCTGGGCTGTGGCTCAGAGCTAGAAGGCCTGTCTTCGTGAGATGATGGTGTGGAGCGAGAGTGGAGGACGGTAGGGTTGACTGGCCTGAAAAAACTATCAATGGATGATTGACGCAGAGGACGACGATTTTGACGATTAATGATGCGTTGCCTGAAACCTCGTACTTCACTCGCCAATTCCAATGACCCTATCTCTCTGTCGCAGTCCAGGTGTTCTAGGTAGTCAAGGACGAACTCCACATAGTGCCGGATTGTGCTCTAAAGCCTTGACAGAGACTTCCTTCCATGCATTTGCCCAGTTGAAGATGGCAGACTTGAGGTTGTATCGGCGAATGTTTTCGAGAATTTTTTGTCCTCGCATGTCACGTCCTTCCCTGCGATCGTCCTCGTCCTCGTACACAACCATCACCTCGTCCAAAAACTTCCATCGGTATAGCCTCTTCGTTGCCACAATCACTCCCTGGTCCATTGGTTGGATGAGAGCAATTCTATTTGGTGGCATAAACAGACACCTGATGCGACCATTCTCTGCCACCAACTCCTTGTCTGACGGATGCGCAGGTGCATTGTCAAGAATCAGGAGGGCCTTTACCTGGTCTCGTGGGATTTTCAGTGTCTCCGTCTGATAATGAATGACCTCCTTAACAAAGTGTTGGTGGAGCCAATTTTTGAAGATCTTGGTTGTGAACCAAGCCTTCAAAGAATGATACCGCACGACAGGAAGAGCATTCATTAACCCACGATGGCACCTAGGCTGCTTTGCACGGCCTACAATAACGGGCTTGAGCCGGTGCATGCCGTTAGCATTGGCACAGCACAAAGCAGACACCCGTTGCTTCGAGAGCTTGGGACCAGGTACACGCTTCTCCGTCTCCTCAGCGAGAGTGTTTGTGGGAATTGAACGGTAAAATAGGCCAGTTTCATCAGCGTTGTAAACTTGACTGAGAGTGAGGCCCTCCCTATCAATCAAGCCCTTCACCTTCTGCCGAAACTGTTCTACTCCTTCGTCGTTAGCGTCCAGAGCTTCACCATGGGCCTTACGATTGGTAAGTCCGTGCCGTAACTTGAACGCGAAGAGCCAACCTTCAGATGCCTTGAAGTCCGGGGCGTCGCGTAGCCTTGCGAACTTTTCAGCAGCAGCTTTCAGCTCCGTTCCACGTACCAACACACCTGCAGCACGTTGTTGTCGATACCAAATCAACGTGGAGCAGTCGATGTCTGCATACTTAGGAGTAAACATCACCTTCCTCTCCACGTTTCATCTGGTCTTCGATGTGAAATCAGCCATGTACTGCTGTAGTTTGTCTCGGGACTTCTTGATATCAAACATGGTGGAGCGAGGGAGGTTGAACTCACGTATGATACGTCCTGTTGACCAGCCGGCGTCCACCTTCTCCAATATCTGCCTCTTTTTCTCCAGAGTCAGAACCACTTTCTTCCTCTTCTCAGGAGGCGGGGCCATCATCACACACATGATGAAGAAGGTGAAGAGCAGTATCAAGCACTGTAGGAGGTAGGGCATCACCACAAAAGCAATCACTTCGGCCGCCATTTTCGGAGTTGTTCACGAAGCAGGAGCAGAGTGGGTAATGGCGACCGACAGTGGCGCCACGAGTGTAAACATAGCCAATCGGCACGTGTGCGAAATTCAAACTGATGCAGTCCCAAAAAATAGGAATTTTTTCAATTTTTTTTAAAATTTTTTGGCATTTTGAGGGTTTGGCAGTCCACAATATCCAGATAGTGAGTGTGTCCAAGTATTGGACATCCGAATAATGGAGGGATTACTGTATATTGAAACATGAATCAGGTGACGTATGCCCCACATGCCATTGTCTAGGCAGCGCACCTGTTACCAGTGACCTGGCCAGTAAAGACATGTTGCACCACGGTATGAAATTCAAGGCCAGAGTGATTCCGCAATCAATGACAATGTGGAGGACAAAGTTTACATAGCGTAAGAGGAAGAAACAGTCAGAAATGATGATCATGTAAAGTCGCCAAAAAAGTTGCGGTATGTTGATGTGTTTGGTGAGCGAACGAACGCTTATATCACCTATATTACTATGTGAAAACCAATATTCCCTTGTCTCTATCTATCTATCTATAGCCCAACACCCTAATCCCGCAAAGGCTGGCTGCAGACAGAATGCCTCCATGTCGCTCTGTCACCCACCATTTCCCTACCCCCCCCAGCTCACTCCCCCCTCCCTCGTATACCTCTCATCTCCATCCCTCCACCTCATCCTCAGTCTTCCCCTCCCTCTCCCTTCCTCCACCCCATCTGCATACACCCTCTAGTCTTTCATTCTCCATTCTCTCCACATGTCCAAACCACCTCAGTGTACTTCTCCTAATCTTCTCAACTACATCCACATCCACCCCACAACGTTCCTTCACTTCTTCATTCGTCAGCCTGTCCCTCCATGTCACTCCACATGCTCCTCTCAAGTAACTCATATCCACTGCTCTCTCTCTTGACATGTTACCTTCTAGCAAGGTCCATGCCTCACTTCCATATGTCAGGGTAGGGATCACAATACTATCATGCAGTGACTGCTTGACTTCCATACTCACCTCCCTGTTTCTCATCACCGCTTTCAGTGAACCAGCAACCTTCCTTCCCTGCTGTACCCTTTCAAGTATTTAATTCCCAAAACTTCCATCCTTACTCATCACACTACCCAAGTACTTGAATGCACTCACATTCTCCATATCCTCACCATCCAACCTCACTGTGCATTCTGTGACTTCATTCCTTTCAAACACCATAACTTTACTCTTGTTTACATTGACTTTCAGATTCCTCTTCTTACACACTGTCCCAAATTCATTCACCAAACCTTGCAACTCCCATTCAACTTCACTCAACAATACTGTATCATCAGCAAACAACAACACCGGAATCTTCCACATCTCACCCTCATTCATTAGAGCCACTCCCACATCCACTGCCCTACCTTGCATCTCCTTTACAACCCCATCCAAGTATACATGTATATATTAAACAGCCATGGAGACATCACACAACCCTGTTTCAGTCGCACATTCAGATCAAAGAACTAACTCAGCTCACCATCCACTTGCACATTAGCCCTAGCTCTTTCGTACATACTCTTCACAGCACTCAACAATTTTCCCTCCACTCCATGTATTCTTAATACCTTCCAAATACCTTGCCTATCTATTCTGTCATAAGCTTTCTCCAAGCCCATGAAGGCAGCATACACTTTCTTTCCCTTCTCTAGATAATTCTCCACTAAACATCTCTGATCTACACACCCTTTTCACTTCCTAAATACCCCTTGTTCTTCTCCAACTAACTCCACTGTTATATGCCTAACCCTGTCAATAAGTCTATCTATCTATTGCCAGACGCCTCAATCCTGCATGGGGTGGCCACAAACAAATCGCCTCCATGTCGCTCTGTCCCCCGCCATTTCACTACCCTGTTCCCAACTCACACCCCCCTGTCTCATGTACCTCTCCACTCCATCCCTCCATCTCATCCTCGGCCTCCCCCTCCCTCTTCCCCTCCACATCACTCACATGCACTCTCCTCATCAGTCTTTCACTCTCCATCCTCTCCACAAGCCCAAACCACCTTAATGTGTTTCTCCTAACGCTTCCTATCACGTCCACAACCACACCACAATGCTCCTTCACTTTCTCATTTGTTAGTCTCTTTCTCCATGTGACTCCACATGCTCCTCTCAAATAACTTATTTCCACTGCCCTCACTCTTGACATCTGTCCTTCTAACAGGGTCCAAGCTTCACTTCCATATGTTAGAGTTGGTGTCACAATGCTATCATGTAACAACTTTTTCACTTCCATGCTCACTTCCCTGTTTCTTATCACTGCTTTCAATGAACCAGCAACCTTCCTTCCCTGCTGCACCCTTTCAAGCACTTCACCCTCCAGACTACCATCCTTACTCATCACACTACCCAAGTATGTAAATGCACTCACATTCTCCATATCCTCCCCATCCAGTTTCACTGTACATTCAGTGGCTTCACTTCTCTTGAAGACCATCACTTTACTCTTCCCTACATTCACCTTAAGACTCCATTTCTTACACACTCTCCCAAACTCATCTACCAGTCCTTGCAGCTCCCCTTCATCTTCACTCAACAACACAGTATCATCTGCAAACAACAGTACAGGGAGTTTCCAAACACTGCCCTCTCTCACTAGGGCTGCACCAACATCCACTGCCTGATCTTGTATCTCTTTTTATAACCCCATCCATGTATAGATTGAACAGCCATGGCAACATGACACATCCTTGTTTCAATCCAACCTTCAAATGGAAAGATTCACTCAGTTTGCCATCCACACGCACTGCAGCCTTAGCACCCTCATACATACTCTTCACTGCCTTCAACAACTTCCCATCCACTCCATGTATTCTTAATACTCTCCATACATCTTTCCAGTCACACTAAGAAGGCAAATACCCCTATGGTTACCACATACTTCTCCCTTCCCTTTTCCTTTATATAAAGGAACAATTATACCTGATTTCCAGTCCTCTGGAACCCTTCCCTCTTCCCAAGCCAATCTACACAACTTCCATATCCATTCCACAACAATCTCACCCCTATACATATTCCCTTGTACTACATATAAATTCATACCACAGAAATAAATAAATAACTATTATAAGTGCCTTGGAATAGTTACACTCCCATCGATCACATTTTCTCAGGAGCCAAGGCCCATAGAAAACACAGGGTATGCTTACATGAAGCAGCATTAAGGTCAGGTGAGTGATTTCTCTATGAATTTCTGATGTCTCTCATTAAAAGCGGAGGTTTTAGCCAAAAAAAAATTTAAAAAATTAAAAATCTGCCGGGATTGGGGGAGGTAATTGGTTAAGAATCTGCCGGGATGGGGCAAGTTAACATAAGGCTACATATGAGACATTGGCATTTACATAAATGCCTAATATCCTCAAGTGAATGATCGACACTCTCTAAAATTATATGAATAATCTTCATATTACGTCTACATTTTCAGCTAATCAGTCAATCTCAACCTACTGCATCTAAAAATTACAGTAAAAATTACTGAAGACAGTTATGGGAGACTCCAGATTATAATTCAAAGTCGACTCCTGTGAGGCAGAAACAAGTTAATTATTGACTACAAGTACAAATTGTAAATAATATCCAAACCTACGCTGTTCAATGAACATAGACTTGATAGTTCCCCATGAAATTAGTTATTTTATAGTAATAATCAATTAATATTAAGTATATTTATAGAATGACAGAATTGTCGATGTTTTGACGGGAATTTGTCTGACGACGAATTGACTTCACAGTGAATTTTCCGGAACCAGTCCACGTCCCTCCTTGCAGCTTTGCTGCACGTGAGGATGGTTTTGTAGCTCTACACATTTTTGTACTGTTTAGAAATGCCTCCCATGTGCCCTGCATCATCTCCAGCATCGGGAGAGCCCTCTGCAAAGAAGCAGCAGAACTTTGGAGAGGAAATTGGAAATTATACCACTAGGAGGGGCAGGGAGTCTCGGTAATTGGATGTGCTTTAGGCCTGGCAGCTTCCACCCTTGGGACTGTGACCAAGAAGAAGGAGATATGCAAGAAAATGGCCATCTCATTCTCTACATTTACAGGTATTACTTACTTCTGCAGTTATTACTTGCTTCAAATTAGGAGGGGTAAAGTTTAGTTGGGGGTTCCGAGGGGGTCCTAGAATATATTCCTCCATTTCTATGTATACCTGTATTTCAGTGGGAAAAATCGTTCCGCTGTACAAAATTTCGAATTACAAAAATTTTGGGGGGTCCCTATCCCTTTTGTATACCGAGGACTCACTGTACTGAATGGTCAAAATCGTGTGCTAGTCCTACCACTCCCAGCGAACCTCCAGCACCCAAGTAATACAACTGTAACCTGTAAGCGGTGTCAAAACACGTGTGCATTCCCTACCGAATGTCTAATATTGTGCGGCTTTGGGGGCTAAGCATTTCCCAACCGCCACCTCCATCAAACAGACCACAAGCCACGAGTACATGTTCAGCGACAGCGGCTGTCTGCCTAATATCCTCAAGTGAATGATCGACATGCCCTAAAATTATATGAATAATCTTCATATTACGTCTACATTCTCAGCTAATCAATCAATCTCAACCTACTGCATCCAAAAATTACTGAAGACAGTTATGGGAGACTCCAGATTATAATTCAAAGTCGACTCCTGTGAGGCAGAAACAAGTTAATTATTGACTACAAGTACAAATGTAAATAATATCCAAACCTACGCTATTCAGTGAACGTAGACCTTGATAGTTCCCCATGAAATTAGTTATTTTATAGTAATAATCAATTAATATTAAGTATATTTACAGAATGACAGAGTTGTCCATGTTTTGACAGGATTTGTCTAATGACGAATTGACTTCACAGTGAATTTTCCCGGAACCAGTCCACGTTCCTCCTTGCAGCTTTGCTGCACGTGAGGATGTTTTTGCAGCTCTACACATTTTTGTACTGTTTAGAAATGCCTCCCATGTGCCCTGCATCGTCTCTAGCATTGGGGGAGTCCTCTGCAAAGAAGCAGCAGCACCATACTCTAACTTTGGAGAGGAAATTGGAAATTACACCACTAGGAGGGGCAGGGAGTCTCGGAGATTGGACGTGCTTTAGGCCTGGCAGCTTCCACCCTTGAGACTGTGACCAAGAAAAAGGAGAAATACAAGAAAATGGCTATCTCATTCTCTACATTTACAGGTATTACTTACTTCTGCAGTTATTACTTGCTTCAAATTAGGAGGGGTAAAGTTTAGTTGGGGGTTCCGAGGGGGTCCTGGAATGCATTCCTCCATTTCTATGTACTGTATATTTCAGTGGGAAAAATCGTTCCGATATACAAAATTTCGAATTACAAAAGTTTTTTTGGGTCCCTATCCCTTTTGTATATCGAGGACTCACTGTACTGAATGGTCAAAATCGCGTGCTCTTCCTACCACTCCCAGCGAACCTCCAGCACCCGAGTAATACGACTGTAACCTAAGTGGTGTCAAAACATCTGTGTGCATTCCCTACCGAATGTCTAATATTGTGCGGCTTCAGGGGCTAATCCTTTCCCAACCGCCACCTCCATCAAACAGACCACAAGCCACAAGTACATGTTCAGCGACAGCGGCCGTCTTCCTCTATTGAAGGTCGAAAGTTCCATGGTCACAGTGTGTTTTGTTTCTTCACGGACACTCGATGTCTAACAGACCGCAAGCCGTGAGTACATGTATGGCAAAAGTGCCTGTCCGCCTGTTGACAGAAGGGGGAGAATCCTGCCCACAGCTTCACCTCTCCCTCCCCTCCCATCCCTCCTCCATACCCTCCCGGCTCCCTCCTCACTCCCTCAGCCCTTATCCTCTTCCGTAGTGATAGCATTGACTTGTGAGTTTTCAATTTTTTTTTGCAATTTATTCGACTACTATTGGTTGTATGGAAATTCCAGTGTGACCACGAGAAAGCTCATGAAATTCTACATGTAGACATATGTTTAACTCTTGGAAGATGCTGGCAAAATTTTGAACTAGGATGGTGGGAATGTATATGAAGGTGTTTCTGTTGAACACTTTATTCTTGCTTTTTTTCTTTTTTTTTATGTGTCCGACTCTGGGCATAGGCTTTACAGCCTGCTATCAAGGCCCAGCCGTCCTCCTACATACCATACACCTCTACATGTCACCACTTCAGCGCTAACACCCACCGTCTATTTTGAATACATGCTAGGGCTGTCTCATACAGGACTGGTGTATTGGTATTAGCGGGGTTATTTTTACGACATGTTGGCGGGTCTTCTGGTAGATCAGTAAAGCCTGATTTAATGAAATTCAAATCCTTAAACTGTTCCCTGCCCCAGCGAGGATTCAAACCTGGGTCCCTCGGGACTGCAAGCCAACTCTCTACCGATCGAGCTACCGCCTCCCCCTTGAATTTCGTGCTCTGTTTTACGTGTTTTTATTAGCTTGTCTTGTAGTATAAACACCAGCGAAGGTGGTGGTATGTGATTTATACCAATACAGTATAACCAATTTACTGTGGCATATTTGGCCGTGGAATTTTTTTTGAGTCCCAGGAGCAATCGCTCATCACGGACAACAGATTTTCAAACTGTCGTCAGTTTTTTGGTGGATTTTTATTGTTTATGCATTGTTTTCATAATGTTTAGCATTAATATGGATAATCCTATGTGTGTTTTGATGTTTAAAAATGGCAGATTGACCTGAAAACAGTGCCAAAATTAGGAGGGATACTGTACATACGGTTGGGTGTTTTTTGGTTTTCATTGTTTTTTTTCCATGGTCCTCTTGGTGATTTGTATTACTTTAGATATTCCTATGTGTGTTTTAATGTCTAAATATGGTAGACTGACCTGAAAACAGTGCCAAAATTAGGAGGGGTACTGTACATCCAGTCGTATATAGGTCAGGGTTTTTTTTTTTTTTCATGGTTTTCTTGGTGTTTAGCATTACTTTGGATATTCCTATGTGTGTTTTGATGTCGAAATATGGCAGATTGTCCTGCAAATAGTGCCAAAATTAGGAGGCATATTGTAAATACAGTAATCCCTTGACTATTCAACGTAATGGAGCCAAAGGCATGTCCGGACAGTGATCTTGTCCGAATATTGGGCCTGAAGCTCCAGCACTGGTCATTCATGACCCTAACCTAACCTAACCTAAATCAGAAAACTACCTTCCTACCTCCGTACCGGACATGTATAGCACTTATTTAGGTCCCTTTTCACATAAATAATGCACACAAAGCATGAATTAATTGAATTTTAACCAAAAAATGATGATTTAGAGGTGAGTAAGGCATAGGTGGTCAGAACTTGCCAGCATAGTATAAGTAAGTATCGGACATGGAAATCATCTTTTCTCACATTTTATGCACTAAATTATTGGATACAAAGCATCAAATACAGTAAATGATGTAAATTGTTACCAGAAAAATGGTTAGGTTAGGTTAGGTTATGACCGGACATGAAATTCATTGGCATTCTCCGTTTTCATAGCTGGTGTACTTAAAAACCATGCGTGAAAAAATTAAATTGAAAGCAGGAAATTATAATTAACATTTAGGGAAATTTTTTTAACACATTTACAGCTTGCTGAAAACAGGTTAGACATGAAAATCTTTATGGTAATCATCTTGCACAATAATCAAAGGCATTCACCTTTTTCATAGCTTGTGCACTTAAACCCATGCATGAAAAAATTAAATTAAAAGCAGGAAATTATGATTAACACAATGTTAGGTTAGGTTATGACCGGACATGAAATTCACTGGCATTCACCTTTTTCATAGCTGGTGCACTTCAAAACCATGCATGAAAAAATTAAATTGAAAGCAGGAAATTATGATTAACATTTATGGTAATTTTTTAACCCATTTACAGCATGTGAAAACAGGTTAGACATGAAAATCTTTATGGTAATCATCTTGCACAATAATCAAAGGCATTCACCTTTTTCATAGCTGGTGCACTTAAAACCGTGCATGAAAAAATTAAATTAAAAGCAGGAAATTATGATTAACAGAATGTTAGGTTAGGTTTGGTTAGGTTAGGTTAGGTTAGGTTAGGTTAGGTTATGACCAGACATGAAATTCACTGGCATTCACCTTTTTCATAGCTGGTGCACTTAAAACCATGCATGAAAAAATTAAATTGAAAGCAGGAAATTATGATTAACATTTAGGGAAATTTTTTAACACATTTACAACATACTGAAAACAGGTTAGACATGAAAATCATTATGGAAATCATCTTGCACACAGTTTATGCATGAGATTAATGATATGGAAAGAACAAAACAAGGAATTTTGATGAAGTTAGGGTACTTACGAAAAAGAAGCCGCCGTCCTGATGTATAACCCGCTCTATCATCTCAGACTCTGACAGTAAGACCTTGCACCTGACACACCTTTGCAATTGACAATCACCAGCACTTCTCACCAACACTTTCCACAACATTTTTTTTGCATAACTAGGATCACATCACTTCACAGCACTGTACATAACAGTAAATTCCCGTGTGGTCTAGTGACGAGTCCTGGAGCCTTGCGAACTTCTCAGCAGCAGCTTTCAGCTCTGTTCCACGTACCAACACACCAGCAGCACGTTGTTGTCGATACCAAATCAGCATGGACCGGTCGATGTCTGCATACTTAGGAGTAAACATCACCTTCCTCTCCACGTTTCGTTTGGTCTTCGAAGCGAAATCAGCCGTGTACTGCTGTAGTTTGTCTCAGGACTTCTTAATATCAAACAAAGTGGAGCGAGGGAGGTTGAATTCACGACGAATCCGTGATGTCGGCAACCTGGCATCCACCTTCTCCAATACCTCCCTCTTCTTCTCCAGAGTCAGAACCACTTTCTTCCTCTTCTCAGGAGGCGGGGCCATGATCACACACATGATGAAGAAGGTAAAGAGCAGCATCAGGCCCTGCAGGAGGTAGGGTATCACCACAAAA
>JAGKTI010000378.1:78529-92554 GCA_018397915.1 Birgus latro
TGTTTGTGTGTGTGTGTGTGTGTGTGTGTGTGTGTCTGTCTCTGGGCATAAGCTTCACAGTCTGCTATCAAGGCCCAGCAGTCCTCCTACATACCATACACACACACACACACACACACACACACACACACACACACACACACACACACACACACACACACACACACACACACACACACACACAAACACACACACACACACACACACACACACACACACACACACACACACACACACAAAACAAGGAAGAAAGGTTGCTGGTTCTTTGAAAGCAGTGATAAGAAACAAGGAAGATTGCATGGAAGTGAAAAGTTGCTGCATGACAGTACTGTGATATCAAGTCTAATGGATGGAAGGGAAGCTTGGACCTTGTTGGAGGGACACAAGTCAAGAGTGAGAGCAGTGGAAATGTGTTATTTGAGAGGAGCATGTGGAGTCAGATGGAGAGACAAACTAACAAATGGGGAAGTGAAGGAGCATAGTGGTGTGGATGTGGATGAGATAGGAATCATTAAGAGAAACACATTGAAGTGGTTTGGCCATGTTGAGAGGATGGAGAGTGAGAGAACGATGTGGAGAGTGTATGTGAGTGAGGTGGCAGAGGGGAGAGGGAGGGGAAGGCCAAGGAGGAGGTGGAGGGATGGAGTGGATAGGTATATGAGAGAGAGGGGTGTGTGAGCTGAGAGCAGGGCAGTGAAATGGTGGGGGACAGGACGACATGGAGGCGATTCGTTTGTGGCCACCCCTTACAAGATTAAGACGTCTGGCAATAGACACAGTAAGGTCCCCAGTTACGTCGGTATCGACTTATGTCAAATTGAGGTTACGACAGTCGGTTCGCGAGAGGAAATTTTAAAATATAAGAAAAAAAACGTAAAGCTCGGTTTTTAAAGTATCACTGTTTACCGCAAGATGTCTCTGGTGTTTTCCCGCCACACGCTTGACTACCAACAAACCAACAATCGCTCTCATTCTCACTGCTACTACCACCTGCAATTTTCTTGTGTTTGTTTTTCGCCTGATTCCACGATGCCTAAGAGACAGCCTCCTAGTGACCATAATGACTCCAAGAAACGCAAGACCATCACATTACGTGAAAAGTCAATATTATTAAGCGTAATGAGAAAGGAGAAAAGGAGAAGCAGCCAGTGCTGATGACGAAGCAGCAAAAACATTTGTTAAAGAGTTGGAGGAGTTGTTTGAGAAGGAAGGCTACATTCCAGAACTTATTTTTAATGTTGATGAAACGGGACTAAACTGGAGACGAATGCCTAACAGAACCTACATTGCTAAAGAAGAAAAAAGCATCAAACTTGATGTTAGAAATGCTTACATTATCGTGCTGGTAATGATGTTGGTATTTCATATTTTACGGCAGTATTTTACGGTAAACTTTATTGTATGATGAAGTATGAAAAGTGTTTGAATTTAGGAATAAAATGTGTGTTGGCAGTGTGCACGTGTGTAAGGACGGGATAGTGAGGGAGCGGCAGCCTGACTCAGTTGTCGGTGAGGCTGGTGCGGCATAACTCGGTTGCCATGACGATGAGAAGTGCCGTTACTGCAGTGAGTGAGCTACTGTGATGAAGACTCGTAGCAAGTACAACTTATATTTTATTCAATAAATATCATCAGTTCAAAAGACTGTTTCTTGTACAAACCTGTTATAAGATTATTACATGTATAGTATGCGATGTATGGTTGAAAAATCTGTAAAACTCGACTTACGTTCAAAATCGGCTTACATCATGTTTCAGGAACGGAACTCTGACGTAACCCGGGACCTTACAGTAGATAGATTTTTCCTCTTCACTAGTCTCTTTATCATCGTAGGTGGGGGCACTTACCATCCACTCACTCAGTGTAGTACTGCTCTTAGGTTTCTTCTCTTTCCTCTCCTCACTCCTTATTTACTTCTTTCCACTTGTGTCTTTCATTACTTCATTCTTTCCTCATCCTTCTGCCTATGGGTGACTTTACACTCCCTCTTCTGTCTTTCTTTCCTTCGTTCTTTCCTCTTCATTCTGCCTATGGGTAACTCTACACTGAGTGACAAGCCAAATGGTTCCTTTTACACCAGGAAACCAGTTACTGCACTGGGTGGTAACCGTATAACCAAAGTTTGGTGGTTGGTGGTTTAGTGGGTAATTACAGCGCTCCAGTCGGATTGAGCCGGTGAAGGTTTATATCTAAGGGGTGGTTTGGGTTTATTGCTCATGTTATGCCACTCAGGGATGAGTGAGGCTCCTTCTGGGGCAAAGTAGAATTGCATGATGGATGGATGGATGGACTAGTCTCTTGACAGGCTTTTTGCTTTCAGTATATTCAGTTTTTATTTCAATTGAACCCCTGTACTGTAACCACTCTATGCCAGGTCTTCCTCTTTTTCCCCTCCACTGCTCTCGTAACCTCTTCACCCCACCATGCTGTACCTTTCTTCTCTGGTGTTACTCTTGCCTCATTACACACTGCTTTGGCATTCCTTACTAAGCAGTCTCTGTATGCTTTCCACAGGCTGTCCAGATCCATTTAATTCCAGTTCACTGATTTCAGCTCCTCCCATACTTGGGTCCTGTATTAATCTGCCATTTCTTTGATCCTCAGCTTCTTGACTTTCAGTCTATCTCCCTGACTGCTCTTCCCTCTCCTGGTCCATCTCACTCCTCTCAGCTTGATCTTGCATACCACAATCATATGATCTGACAGACCTCCAGATCATCCATTCACGGCCCTCATAGCAACAACCATTCTCAGCATCGACCTCTCTTTGAGCACGTAATCAATCAGGCGTCTTCCAACATGATCACCATTCCCTCTATACCATGTATATTTATGTTTGTCTTTGTGTTTGAAATTCCATCCATCCATCATCCAATCCTCTGTCACCTCACAGAGGAGCATAGGAGCCCGGTATGAGCTACAAATGCACAACCTCCTTTCCTGACACATATCCTTCAGTCACATCCCATATCATTTTCTCCTGGTACCCCATTATAACCCATTATGTCATCCTTAGGACCAGTGCCTACTCTTCGGTTCAAGGACAATTGCCCCCCAGACAGTTGCCCCCTGGACAACTGCCCCCTGGATAACTGCCCCCATAAAATTATTTCCCCCCAGACAACTGCCCGCCGGATAACTGCCCTCGTAGGATAATTGCCCCCCATGGATAATTGCCCCGGCATCCATGACAGGCAAGAGACAGACATTATTATAAATGTATTTTTCTTACAATATAATTGGGTCATTGAAACAGTTCATGTCACATGTCATGTCACATAGGTCATGTCGATGTTGAAGAGGTGCATGCACATATTTTCAAAATTAAAACTGCAAATTGTGAGCGATGCTCTGCAGATAATCAACGATGTCTCGTTCTTCAAACTATCTGACGATGTTGAAAATCCTCTGCGTCAAGTCCTGATATCGCTTCCTTTTTGGTGGTGGCGGATGACCTGCCAACATCTGGTTGATGACCATTTCATTGAGGGCTTGCACTTTTCTCAGTGTCTGGAGAAACTTCCATATGTTTGGGTGGCACGCCAATATGCTTGACTGTATGTGGTTGTGTCACCCTTCAACAGCATTATTGGTGTGAGGCAAGTCCTCCATCAGGCAGCCATGCATGTTCCACATGTCATTTGGGAATAACGGAACTCGCCTAGCTTTTCGCCATATCCTTCCGATGTATGTGTCTTCGAAGTAGTCCATGACAGGATCAGATTCAGGGGGCATAAAGTACTTCGAAGTCATTCAGCACTTCGTTGGGCAGTACGAAGGCTAAGCCGGCAACACGTGCACTTTAAGTGCAGACTCCGCATTGGCTTGATATGTTTGTTGGAGTCCTTTGGTTTGCACTTTATGGTAGACACTTTGCGAGAGGTGATAAAAGCAGCCATTCACTGTCACTCCAGGGAACCATGACTCAATAGCACTCTTTACAGCTTGCTCAGTGTCAATCAGCACAGTGTCTGGGCTCAGCATTGGGCTGATTTGCCTCAGCTGCTTGAATAATTCCCGGTAAGTTGATCATTGCTTGTTCGGCAACAGAGCGTAAACAGATGGAAACACTTGGTTGTGTATTAACGCTGATTACTTGATTTTTGATGTCACGCCGAACAGCTAGCATTTCTGGACGACCCATCTTGACAGCATGTGTATGTATGTTGAAGCTGCCAACAATTTCTCCCTCATGCACCTTGAGCTTGGCCTTACAGTTGTTGTGTTGACGCCTTTCACACTCATAGGATACCACGTCATTAGCTAAGGTCTTTTGCTTCACGTATATGTGACCTTCGTAAATGAGCTTTGGCTTGCCATGCTCACTTGGAATGAACCCCATGGTTGGATGAACCTACACCGTTTCTGGATATGCAAATCACAACCATAGCCAGCAGTAATGCAATAGTATTGGTCTGGTTTGCGACCACAGACTGATACAACCGGCTTCACCCCACAACTCAGCCAGCAGTAATGCAATAGTATTGGTCTGGTTTGCGACCACAGACTGATACAACCGGCTTCACCCCACAACTCAGAAAGACTATCAGAATGGAAGCTGTCATAACCAGTCAACACTTAACTGATCTGGCTGGTTTATGTTTTTGGAACGGTGAAATGACACCGTGGGTCGACGAACACAGCTTGCTCTTCATAAGGCCTGCTTACTAAACATGTTTTGTATCGGTGGCTTTGACGTATGTTTGTTGTGCTGCCAGTGTGGGGGGCAGTTATCCGCGGGGGGCAATTATCCTTCGAGTACAGTTGTCCGGAGGGAAATAATCCTATTAGAGCAGTTATCCAGGGAGCAGTTGTTCGGGGGCAGATGGCCAGGGGGCAACTGTCCGGGGGGCAATTGTCCGGATACCCTACACTTCCATTCACCTCACCCCTTATGAACACTTTGTAGCTCCCTGGGCATTTTTCCCACTGCTTCATTCAGCTTATCGTAAAAGCTGAGTTTTTGCTAGATGAACTCATGAGAACTATGTTAGTACCCATGATGAAGTATGATGTTTAATCTTGATCTGGCTTGTATAAAAAAATTGGGAGTAGCAACTGTAGAAAATAAAAAACTGAGGAATATGTATGGGTTGTGTAGGTTGGGTATGAGAGTATATATAAAATTTGTGGAAATTGTGAGTAAAAATAAACAGAGGACAGGAGGAGAATGTGCATAGATGGTATCCTTAAGGAGGATGCATATGGACAAGATGGTGAAAAGAGCATATACGAATATGGGAGTAGGAAGATGCATGGAAAGACAGGATGATGATAGATATTTGTTGATATAATTTTCTTTGCTGGGGTGGTTAGTATTGCTAACTACAGAGTTGTCAGGCTAAGAAACCCAGAATTTGAATCGAGTATTCAGGAGAAGAAAGAGGTATGAGAATTATATGAGGAACTACTGAATTGAAAAAGAGAAATAGATTGAGTAGTTAATAATAATAAGAGTAATAAAAATAATATTGTGTTTTTTTGTTTCCTAGAACTGCCATTTCCACTCACTGAATTTAGTTACACTCAAAACATGTTTGTGCGATTACAGATAGAAAAATTGTGACTTTATTCACATACACTGCAAGCTTCATCTTCAGTAGTGGGAGCAGCTAAACTCTGTAATCATCCATGACAACACCTCCCTTAAAATTGAAGTTTCTGGAAAATTGGAAGACTTTGAACTATTCCTTAGGAGATTCATTATAAGTCAACTGTCTCACGGACAGTGGCAGTGTGTTGTATAATCTAGGGGTCACATAGGAAAGTAAGCGATCAAAGGAAGATTTCCGATTAACAGCTCCTGGTTCTTCTTGCCACAAAGGATAATTTTCGCTTTATTGCATCACAGCTGGACAATAACAATCACAACAGCATGGTCACATTTCTAAAATGACAGCATATTAGAAATATATTGGCCATGCATCCATTACAGTAATTAGATCAGACAGCACAGCTGGACAATAACAATCAACAGCACGGTGACTTTTCTAAAATGACAGCGTATTAGAAATACATTGGCCATGCATCCATTACAGTAATTAGATCAGACATCACTGCCTTACTGGACTAATTCCACACTGGACAAATAGCAAACCTTATGGGGAAAGTTATTTAAATCAAGAAAATCCCTAATTTAAGACTAAAGAATTAAACAATGATAGCCAAAAAACACAGAATTGGAATTTGGCATGATGAATAAGGACATGCTGAGGGGGGGGGGGAAATTATTTAGATCAAGAAAATCTCTAATTTAAGACTTAAGAATTAAACAATGATGGGCAAAAAACACAGAATTACAATTTGGCATGATGAATAAGGACATGCTGATGGGGGGGGAGGTACCATCCAAGATACCTTTTGGTGTTAGGATGTCAGTAAGCACAAGGATATTGACGTTAAGTGATGTTATCCCGGCTAATGCATGTTCTCATTGGCTGTGGCTCCTCTCAACTTCCCAGAATAATTGACCCTCCCCACCTAACATCAGCTCTCCATGCTACTTGATCTGTAGTAGCCTTCCTATTCTGTCTCTTTGACCTCGTCCCAGGTCTTTTTCAGTCTGCTGCCTCTCTCAACCCTACCTCCGATGTTCACACTTCTCATCTTCTGCACCAAATTGTCATCCTTTATCCCCTCAAAATGCCCAAACCATCTACCCCTCCTCATTCACAACACCAGTGCATTCAAGTCCTATCCTCTCAACAAGTCACAAGCCTCGAAATCATGGACACACTGCAGGTCCATCTAATCGTTGTTATTTCTGCACGTTTGAGCCTAAAAGTATCCTTTTCCTTTACTGTCCAGGTCTCACCGCTATACAGCATTACCCTCCTAACACATTCCATATACAAAGATCCCTTAACACAGAGGGAGAGCCCCCTCATTGTTATGAGAGGCAACAGCTCCCTGAGCTTCTTCCAACCACTCCTTACCCTAGCCATGGAACTAGTCCCAGCCGCATCTCCAGCACATAACATGTCCCCCAAATAAAGTTCCTCCACACCCTCAAGAGACTCTCCAACAGGACCAGTCCTTTCATGCCCGGCAATTTTCACGTGCTTTCCCCGACACACCGCATATACGAAATCAGCATTATTTCGCTGTCTGCCTCTAATACCACAACATCTCTTACCCACCCACTTATCACAAACACTGCATAATATGGAATTACAAAGTTCCCACACTCTTGTAGCAAACTGCATGTGGCCACACACTCTGCTTTGACAGTGCCACCACCATCTCTAGATATCAACACTTGTTTTATCCGTGTTTACTCTCAGATCCTTTTTCCCTATTCTGTCTCTTCACTTCATAAATCTTACCTCTGTCTCCCTTTCATTCTCTGCAGCCAACTCCCATGGGAGTCCATTTCTGAAGTCACATGAGAGAACTTCAAGCACCATGACACACAATTGGGGACTCGAGACTGACCCTTGATGCATGCCAACAGTCATGGAAAACTCATCACTTATATTTCCATTCACTCTCACCTGGGTGTGAACACTCACAAACAGTAAGACCTCACTATAACGGACTAATTGGGGCTCAGGCCAGTCCGAAATATGCGATTTTCTGATAAAAGCGACATCCGGACTTACCCCTGCTAATCCGGACTTTTTCCGATATATCAGACATTAGTCCGGATTGCATCAGTGGTTTTCACCACCATTGCAGTATTGTACTGTGTTATACCTTCACTACGTTAATCAAATGGTATAATAATACTGTACTGTGCACTGAAAAACATGTCTTTTACTTGTCTTATTGTGGTGAACATAGCTGAAGTTGTCAGGCAGTCCGGACTGCTTTCTGGGTATATCGGACTTTTTCCAATATATAGGAGTTTAGTCCGGTAGCTCCTCGAGTCCGATAAAAGCGAATTCCAGTCTACTGAAGTCCATTATATCGAAGTTTTACTGTACTTAGCCCTAACTAGCTGATTCTCGATCTCAAGCTTTCTCATTCCCCACTCCACCACCTCCCTAGAGACTCTGTCAAAGTCCTTCTCCAAATCAACAAAAACAAAGTATAGATCCCTTTTCATTCCTATATACAGTAAAAGTACATTAATCCGAACACTGATAATCCAAAAATCCCAATACAGGCAGTTCAAATTTTTGAAGAAGGCTGACAAAAACTCCAAAAGTAAAATAAATCAAAATTAAAAAATTCAAACTGGGCGCCAAATGTGTTTAAGTGCCGAGCATTATGGTCATGGATCAGTTAATGCATGGATTGGCAACTCCTAGTAAATAACCGACCACTTTTGGATCTGTACCGTAGGTTTAGGGAATTTTCCACAGTAATGCATATTATGTTTTTGTGCTTTTAAAATACGTGCATATTATTAACCATGGACTTACTCTCTCTAATTGGATTTACCTGCCTACAACTGCTATTTTCAACACTACACATTAATGGTGAGTTGAAAAACCCATAACATCTCTCAATTTACCATTTACAGTTCATGTCTTTAGTAATACATTACTGTATTAAGTAAAAAATTTGTGTAATACGTAAACTAATGTTAAGATGTGCCATATTGTATTATGAATGAATGAAAAGTGATGTATTTGGTAAAATATCAGTTTAAACATGAAATTAAGTGTCTTAGGGGTCCACCCAAAAATCCGAAATATCTGATAATCCAAATGATTCTCGGTCCACTGCCATTGGGATTAATGGAGTTTTACTCTATTTTTTCCTGAAGCGGGTGGACAGTGAATATGGCATCAGTGGTCAATCTTTCACTCTCCATCCTCTCCACATGCCCAAACCACCTTAGGAGAAACACGTTAAGGTGGTTTGGGCATGTGGAGAGGATGGAGAGTGAAAGATTGACGAGGAGAGTGTATGTGAGTGAGGTGGAGGGGGCAAGAGGGAGGGGGAGGCCGAGGATGAGATGGAGGGATGGAGTGGAGAGGTATATGAGAGAGGGGTGTGTGAGTTGGGAGCGTGGTAGTGAAATGGCAGGGGACAGAGTGACATGGAGGCGATTTGTTTGTGGCCACCCCGTTCGGGATTGAGGTGTCTGGCAATAGATAGATAGATAGATAGGTTCCTTTTCCTAGCATAAACCCAAACTGCATCTAATCAGCATTCACTCTTTCCCCAGTCATACCTTCTAGGACTCTCTCCATTACCTTCATTATCTGGTCTAAAAGTTTCATGCCTCTTTAACCAGTCGAGTCCCAACGACGTACGATGCACGTCGCTACTTTTTTCTGCGGACAGACCCAACGACGTACGATGCACTTCGCTACTTTTTTCTGCGGACAGACCCAGCGACGAGCATCGTACGTCACACATTTGCAAGGCCCATTGTGTGCACATTTTTCAACATTCGTGGGTGATTTTTGGTAGGCATATGTGGGAGACCTTCATCTACCTGCTGTCAAGACTGCCTGGACCCTCCTAACCCCCTTCCCTCCCTCCCCCCCGCACTGTGCAATTCACATGTTAGCAGTAACCTAGCCAGTAAAGGTATGTTGCCCCACAGTCTCTCCAATGACGAAATTCACGGTGAAAGTGATTCCTGAGGTGGAGGAGAAAGAAACAAAGAAGCTAGAGGTAGAAACAAACAGAAGTGATGAGGTGGTAATGTCGTAAAGGAAGGTGCCATATACTGGGGTTTTAAAGGGTAAGTGAACAGTGATTATAAATGCCTATATTACTGTGTGAAAACCAATATAGACTTTTACTACACATAAATTTGTACCAAATAAATGAAATAAATACATAATTTAAAGTGGCTTGAATTAGTTAACCCTTCCACAGTTCGTTTTTTTTAGCCACGTGCCCTGAAAAAGAAGGAAAACATAAGGTTGAGTGACACCTGTATCAACATTTTTTTACCTCAGGATCGTGATTTCACTATGAATTTTTAATGTTTCCCACCAAAAGCGAAGGTTTCAGGCAAAAAACAAAAAGTCGAAAATCGGTCGGGATCTGGGGGTAGGCTGGGTAAAAAAACGGCCGGGACTCGGTTTAAATTCCTATTTCCATGGGCATCACTCTTCCCCTTGTACACATTTATGATCGCACTCTTCTGCCCGATATCTGGGACAACACAATCATATATAATTGTTTTAATCAAATAGGTAACTAAACCCACTCCAGTATCTCCTGAGGCCTTCAACATTTCAGCAGTCAACCCAGACACTCCTGCAGCCTTCCCTAACTGGATTCTGTCTATCCCTGTGGTCACAGCAGCAGCATCACTTAACCCCTAAACCGCGGGGTTGTGGGAGGCTGTCCTGTAACTTCCTGCTGGTGGTAATTTGTGCTCTGACTTACTTTTTTAAAATATTGGCCAAAACTAGCCTGAGTGATATAAATAGCACTCAGGCTTCTCCTAAAATTTTTTATATATATTTGTATCTTGAAAGCTCCGGCTACTTAAAAAGAACACAGAGGCACCCAACTGATGGCCCAAGGCTCGAGTCATCGCCACCGAGCGTCACGAAAGTGACGGCCCGCATTTAAGTGGTTAAAACACCAAGTGCCAAACACTGGATCCCCTGATAAACCTTCCCTGTTCCAGTCAAACTCTTCATTCCACAACCATTTATAATGCTTTCTCCAGGTATCTTTAAAAATCCCTAGATGCCGGAGTATTTTATATCACGGTCGTCCTTTCAGTTTGGCCAATTTTCCCCAAATTGCTTGTTTTCAAACCATAATATCTCGGAAGGTATAGCAGTTAGGGAAACAAATTAAAAACCATACCTTATTACTTATCAACTTCTCTTCTTGCAAATAAAAGCACCCCCAGATATGTAGGTGGTCACGACAATGAGTAAGGATGCAAAGAAGATGATTAACTTTTGGCGCGTAAGGCAGGATGTATTCGTGCTTGTGCACAGCCAAGTCTTTTGCTTCGCTCTCAGCGTGATAACTTCTCCATTACTAGATAAACTAGACACGCCCTATGGCACTATCACTGAGCCACCCCTCCCCAAGCAGCCAGTGATCCTAGCATCCCTAACCTTTTTGATTCTGATGACCCCAGTGACGATTCTGACTTCGAGGGATTCATGAGAGAGGCAGAAAAAAACACAGCAAGATGTGGAAATATCTGCAGACAGTGATAGTGATGATGAAGGCCCCGCGGGGCCACAGTAGCCAAGCCTCGCCCCGCCACAGTCCCATACACCACGTCAGTCTTCACATCAGTGTCAATGCATTTTTTTTTTTTTAATGTTTCTTACCTACGATGTTTTCTTATTAATATTACTGTACAGTACATCAGTTCATGTTTGTTTCATTTATCATCGTAAAATTAAGAGGTAGAGTCGAGAGAAAGAGTGGGAAAAAGTGCTTATAAGGTAAGGAGTGATGTCGACCAGTTTGTAGTCATCACTGCCTCACTTGCCACTGAACCTGATGTGTTTAAACCCCTTCCTTTTGAGGAACTGGCATAGCCATCCACTCGATGCCTTGAAAGGTTTTGTTGGAGGATTAATGGTTTTTTTAAGGCACGTATGATAGAATATCTTTGCCTGCTCCCTTATATAGCGCCCATCTAATGCAACCCCTTCCTTTTCCTTTCTTTGAATGTAGTGAGCAAGATATCTTTCCATTTTTATTAGCACTTCTTTGTTGTCCACCTGCATTCTACCATCAAATTGAGTACCTCCATAGTTCTTCGCTGCTTGCTTGATTTGTTCACTGTTCTTTAAAATCATTCTCACTGTCGATTCACCAACACCAAACTCCTGACCAATAGCAGAATTACCTTTACCTGCTTTTTTCCTTTCAATCATTTTCAGTTTAGTCTCCAAACTTATTTTCTTGTTCTTCTTACTCGTTGGCGCCATGATAACACTCGTGCAAGGTTAGACTGCTGGGATATCGCGAGGAGCACCACGAAATTGTGAGGGTCAGTGACCTTGGTTGGAAACAGGTGCAAACAAACATGGCGGGGCGGCAGACCGCTGAACTAGACTGAACTAGGAGGCTCAGTACGCCCCATGAACCATGACGTCACTACTCCGCATGGCAAAGTAGTGCAGGAAGACGACTCTCCCACCACTCGACCTCGCAAAGTGTGTGATCACTCGCAAAGTTCATAAATGTTAAAAAATACATGACTTTTGGAACTACGTCGCAAAATTGGTGAATCGCAAAGTTAAAATTTGCAAAGCTGAAGGATGTACTGTACTGCCAGTACAAGTACAGGCGGTGCTTTTTGGCACCGTTGTTGGTACCAGCAGTACTTTTTGGGGTTCATACTGTTACTGGTACCGGAGGTACTTTTTTAGCCATTTCCTTAGCAGAAGTGATAATCAGTACTTTTTGGTGAGAATGTGTAAATTTTAGAAAAAGTGTCCAGCAGCAACAGTGAACTCTGATGGATGCCACCTATGATTGACGAATTGCAGAACAGCATCGTACGTCCAACCCAGTGTGAAATGTGTGTGTGTGTGTGTGTGATTCTATCGATCTGACCATTTATCTGTCTATATCTTACTAGTCTCTCTCTCTCTCTCACCACTTCCACCAAATCATAGCAACCCACTCCCTCACACACCCTTGCCTTTTATATTAATGGCTTATCCTGAGTTTTTAAATCTATCTCTCTCACCCTTCTTCCCATCATTATTTTCTTCTGTCTTTCCTCCTTCCTTCCTCCCTCCTCCTTTTCCTTCCTTCCTTCCCTCCCTCCTTAGTTCTCAATGCTATGGCTCTACATCCTTTCAGTAGGACTTCTTCATGACTAGCATTAAATTCTAGTGTTAATCTGTTGTTCTGACTCAGCATTCAAGATGGAGGGATGGTGATATTAGTCCAAATTAGTGTGTGTGTGTGTGTGTGTGTGTGTGTGTGTGTGTGTATGCAGTTTTCCGTTTGTATAGCTGTCTGTGTGTGTGTGTGAATGTATGTATATATTTACTTAGCTGTGATGTACAGGAAATGAGCTATGCTCGTGGAGTCCAGTCTTCGTGTCTCAACAAGTCAAACTTTGCTTTAAACTCATTTAGTTCTTTGGACTGACTATGTCTTTGTCCAGGCTATTCTACAGCTCAGTGCATCTATATGGAGAACTGTATTTCTTGATATCCTCCAAGCAACTTGTCTTTTTCAATTTCTTTCCATGTCCTCTTGTTGCTCCCCCTTTCCATACAAACAGATCTTTGTCTATTGTGTGTACTCCCATCATGATCCTGTACACTGCAATCATGTCACTTCTCTCTCTTCTTTCTTCTAAGGAAGGCAGACCCAACATTTCTGGTCTTTCCTTGTATGATGGATCCGCCAGGCTGGGGACCATCGTGGTTGTTGTTCTTTGTATTTACTCGATCTTGTTTATATCTTTCTTTTTATGATGGGGCCTACACCACTGCTGCATATTCCAACCTGGCGTGGATCATAGACACTATCAATTTTTTCTTCATCTCCTCATTCATGTATTGATAAGCCACTCATGTTTCAGTTTTTTCATCATCTCCTCATCCATGTATTAATAATAAGGCACTTATGTTTATGTGGTGGCGACCATTATCCACTCACTTGATGTAGTGCTGCCTACTTCTTCCTTAGCCTTTATCATTCTTTTTCTGTGCCTGCCCTCCTCTCTTCCTTCTCTCATCTTTCCTGTCACTTCTTATTGCACTTCTTTCCTTTACAGTTGGCATTACATTGAGTGACAAGCCAAATGGTTTCCTGTAAACCAAGAAACCATTTACAACGCTGGGTGGTAACCATATAACCAAACCATACGTGCTCCCTACGTGTTAACAAGTGGGTTGGTGGAGGGTTAGTGCCCCTCCCCATAAAACAAATAACTCAGAGTCAAATGGCCACCCCTTTCGGGATTATGGCGTCTGGCAGTTGATAGATAGATACTGTAGATAGTTTGTCAACAGCCTATATGTTGCTCTGACAAGCTTATTAATGTGTTTTTCGTGTGACAAATTATCGTGAACCAACACTTCCAGGTCCTTCTCGTCTCTCGTTTCTGCAATTGGTTCCTTTCCCATCAGATAATTCAGTGATGGCCTCTTGGTACTTTTACCCATT